>RXPK01001605.1:0-88707 GCA_004143645.1 Protaetia brevitarsis
GGTATTAATTTTCGTGTTAACATAACATACATAGTGGTGCTATAACACTAGCACCCGCCAAATTTCTTGAATGAAATGACGATCGTACCGTTTCACGTGTGCGCAATACATTTTATTTTATGACCGGCACGCTCATTTTACTACGATTCGAAAAACGACGAAAGGGAACCATCTGTCTCTACGTTATTTTCTATACTGTGCCTTGGTGTAATCTACTTTCGTGGCCGAACTTGTGATGTTATACTTTAGTTAGTCAGTCTGATGGCCCAGCGCAAGTGGGTATCCTTGTGTATCCTAAAGTGCCCCATTCGGGACCCATCTAACACAAGTAAATACATATAGCGCCCATGATGTCTTATTACTTTTGTTTCTTTATTTACAACCGGTGACGTATGGGCTTTGATCCTGCAGGCCAAAAAAAAAAGAAGGCTATGGGTTTATTCTTAACTTGAAAGTTTCACATTCATAAATAGTAAGAAAGTCTAGAAACTTCTAAAACGACGGGTTCCATAGCATACCCTGTATACGGTCAAAGATTTGAAACAATAAAAACTCCCGATGCGGGCCACGACTGATCGAGATTAATCGATAAACCTTATTTAGTTTTCCCAATCTTTTTATTCAATCTCCTCCCGTTACTGCTCTACCGCCCACCCGCTAACTAACAAACAAGAATCTAATTTTTCGAATCCGTAATCAACATGTTTATCCGTTGTCCCGACCGAGTTTAAATCGAAGCGGGCAACTTTTCGACGACTGACGAAGTTTTAAATTACGACAGTTATTTCAGTTTCAAATTTTGCACCGGTCAACACAGAGAGTTGGAACCGTTTGAATGTCGAGGACCTAATTATTTAAATTGCAAGCTACTCTGCCATTGTCGTTTGCTAACGGCGCTAAATTAATTCTAAATTGCAGCCTTCTTTCAACCTAATTAGTCCTATTACTTGAGAGAACAATTATTTATCAAGGACCAGTTTTTTTTTTTTCTACGTCTGCTGACTTACCGGCTCTATTTTGGTATTACTGCAATTAAAGTTATTAGGTGGTAAAAAAAAATAAATAAGAAAGATAGATACACCAAGAGCATAAAGGATCCATTATGCGATATTAAACTTAGCTGGCAGATTTACGATCCCTGCAAATCGCAATGTACTAAATTCACGGTTTGCTGTTTTAAGAAGATTATGTAAATATAGTAATAAGTTATTATTATTATTGAGTCCAAGTTAACTGTGAAAGTAATAAAATAGAAATTTTTTTAAACTAATATAAAAAAACGAAGTGGGTTTGAGGCCGGATTTATTTTACATACTCAATTTACAAAAAGAAAAGAATTCGTACAGTGGTTATGGCAAGACTATTCAAAGAAGATTGACTTGGTTTTTTTTTACAACTACATGTAAAGAAATATTTGGAACACCACATTAGAACACCACTTTGTCCTTTTGCGTAGATGGAGCCGTAAACGTATACAGATATTGAAATATGAAATATCCATCTAATAAATGATCAATTATACATGTTTAGTAATTTAATTTTCGTTTATATTTTATTAATATACTGCTGTGTACTGATGGTCCAGCATAATGTAAAGAGAAGTTAAAAAATAAAAATTAATTTACTGCTTCAGCAAAATTTTTTAAACGGGCGCCAGAATCTTCTATTTCGATTAACATCTTGAAAAGTAATAGTGGCGTTTGTAAATTTGACGTTCTTTAAAATCCCCAAAGATTGAAATGGTTGATTCAAAATAAAAGAACTGAATTTGAATGACTTTTACAATCATTAAAAAAAGAAAAAAAAAAACATTAATTACAATTATGCAGAAACAAACCATGATTTTAAAGATTCTGACCAAAAAACAAAAACTGCGTTAGACTCTACAATTAAAAAGGACGATGCAAATCCTTTAACAAACAAAAGAGGTAAATTTGTTCTAGAAGAAAATCTCATTTCACCAAAAATATTCACGTTTGCTTCTTAAAATTCAAACACACTAAATTAACTTAAACGTGGACAAACAAATGTATTAAAAATAATTGAAATTTAATCACAAGCACAAAGCTTCTTTTCACCTAAACCGAGGTGATTAACAAAGAAAACTAATTTGAAAACTAAGAAACGGAAATTTTAACTCTTAAAACAAAAACTAAGACTTCTAGAACACATATATAATAACAGATTCCTAGTAATTAACTTGTGCACATCAAAACTACAATAACTCTTATTATATAACGTGAGTTCCTTGATATGAGATAACTTTCAAATTAACCGAACAAAATTTTATATTTAAAATGAATACCAAAATTGCAGCAATTAAAATAAAATAACATGAACTTGACTTCTCCGCATACAATCGAAGTAACTGACCTTTTTAGAGGCCCAAACATCACTTACATATATAAAATAGATGCGTTGGCTATGCAGCGCATAAATTGTCAAGAAGATTCTAGCATATAAACTACAAAATATACAATACTGATGAACGCAATATGTACAAATGAATGAAATTAAAATACACAACTGAACAATTACATTAAACTTAACAAACAATTCTATTAACAAAATCTTTTCAATATTAAAATTGTTGGAAAACTCTATCATTGCATTGATAAAAATGTTTGGAATTAATAAAGAATACACAAATTTGAATTTCTTGGAAACCCGGTGCCAGACCACAGCAATTACGTATTACGTTATAAAACACTGCAATAGTACATTACACCACAGTGTTCCCAGGGCATACGAGTGAGCTACGTAGATATGTGGGTATGTTGAACCGATGAAGAGAACGGTCGCACTTATACCCATTTTACCTACGATGTCTTTAGTACAACAAAGGAAAAAATTCTTGCCTGTCTCCTTGTCAGGGAAAATTTCGTATACAAATTTTTGTGGGATTGATAAATTGTTGGCCTTAGAGGATAGAGATTAGATATGCAGGATATAAAAAATAGTAATAAGAATTATATCTTTTCGGCTAACAGCAGTAGATACCACCGTATTCTTAATTTTCTTTGTCATTTTAAAATAATATCATAGAGATTGAAAAAGTGCCTGCAAATGATACCTACGTGGAACGCTCAAGGGTTCATATATATTCAATAAAGCTTCCCTGTAATATTTTGTTGATTCTTGATTATTAGAAATTGCATTAATTTGAAACACTCAAACTATATAACTTTTGCTTTCAATTTAAATATTTACAACAGAAATGCCACAAGGAGCATGTCGGCCGTTAGAAACTAATACGTTTATTGAATATATCGGACTGCCGATAAAATTCGGAAAGGGGAAAAAAAGAATACACATCAAATATAAAATGCCTTTTTTGGCCTGGTTCAACTGTTAAACACGATGAGTGACTACGTGCGATCAAAGCGTTATGGCATCTTTTTCTCAGTTCACAGTACTTGCAATGTGAAATATGCATCAATACCCTTTTATTATTTAAAAAAAAACACATTCACCGCTATTTATTGCCGTGCCAATTATTATTAATGAAAAATTGTCATAAAAAAAATCATTTGACATAGACTTAAGAAGAAATAAGTTCAGTTTTTAAAAGTGTAATGGTACTAATCTCCATCTGCTGACTATTATGGGGTATTTTTTGAAATAAGATTTAAGATAACCTATAACCGATTCTTTAATAACTGAGAATGTAAAAAATACTTTTACACAAATATATAAGAATAAAAATAATTTTGGCATTTTTTTTTAACATCCAAATGTTAAAACCGTGAAAGAAAATAACATAACACATTTCCACCAGTCGAAACAATTAAATTATTTTTTATTTCTCATATTTAATATTCACTATATCCATATATTTCCAAAAATTAAACATGGTTTTTTTTCATTATCCCGATAGCTTTTTTCCTTTGCTTACGCATTGGGCACTTACGCTACCTGCTCTGTCGATGTATCCATCTGCAATCTACTCGACCACTCGACACACTGGAAATATGTTGGAAATAGTAGATATGCTTCACATTCAAATCGGCGTTCAGAATATACTATGCGCCCCTTACTCCACCATTGCCGTTCTATCCTATCCCCTCTTATTTCGTCAAATACTTCTCGGTAACCACTCCATTTGTATAAGCATAAATATTTTTTGTTAGGAACGTTAGAAATGGTACCTACAGATTTGACAGTATTTTTTAAAAGAATTATGAATTTTACCATTATTGACAGTGATGAATTTTTTTATAATCTTGCCCACCCTTAATACTACTCCACTTGGGGTTGTCGTCTGGTTAATCTTTTCAAAAATTCCAATAAATCTTTTAACTCTTCGGTATTTAAATTCTTCACGAGCAATATTTCAAGTTCGCCTTCGATGTATGTCAGAATACATAAAACAGATGCTCTTCTAATACCCAGTATAAAGCCAGTGTTCCATTTCTCCGCGCGCTGTCGTGGCTCAGACGCAAGACAACCCCTTATTCGCTGCCTGGCGCGCACTCTGGTGGCTGAAGGGGATGGGGTGTTACACCATTAACTCATTTCGTGTCACAGGTCGACGTGACTAATTTACTAATAATAGATAATCGAGAAAGGAGCATAGGGATGGATTGAGGTTAATACTGTGATTTATATACAGGGTGTTTCGTAAAATGATTCACTCAAATTTATAATCTATGCTATTGTTCTATATGAAAGTGCAAAGAAGCAAGATACAGTTGCACTGCTATTCAAAAGAATGTGAAAAATGCCGGTCCTATGTACTGTTGTGTTGGCTGCTCGTTTTTGGTAACATCGGGTAGTGAGTACTAGTAAATAGTTTGGGGGCCAGTAGGAAACCTACGGGAGGGGATGCAGAAGAACAAAATAAAAAAATAATAATTGATTGAATATATTAACAAATTTAGATTAATTAAGACAACACTGACGGGGCTGACTAGAAGTGGACTCGTTACAATAATGTTAGCAATAGACACACTAACATAAATTGTAAACTTCATATATGTATAAATAAATAATTGAAATGCAAAAAAAAGTTAAGTTTTGAAATAGTATTAATTACAATTGTGAATGTATTAACCAATTTAAATAAATGAATATTAAACTGACAGGTCTGACTAGAAGTGAATTCGTTACAATAACATTTGTCTTAGACAAAACCAGTATAAATTATGAACCTTATGTAAAAGAACACCTATGTACTACCTATTTGATTTCTAAACTAATGCATGCATGTACTGTATTGCTTGACTTATCCTATATTTTATAGATCTTCAGGATGAATGAATTTATTAATATTATTATTACTATTATTTTAATTATTAGTTGTTTATGATCAAAATTATCGTACAGCTGTGATTAATGAGTGAAATGTCAAAAATAAAGTTAAAGTGCTTAATATCCATACTATCTTAACAAATCCAAATTAGAGCAAAAGAACCACTTCGGGGAACTCAATACATTGCTTTCTTATATGTCGAAGTTCACTTCGTAGTTTTTTTTTTTTTTTCTTTATTTAAATGTGTTCGGAAAAGAGAATATTCTTGTAAATACTTGATTAGCATTTCTAGTATTTAAGGTAATCATTTTATGTTACATTTGATAGCCCTCGTCCGGTTTAACCACTTTCTCCGGGTTCCCCGAATTACCGAGGGACTGGCGTTCACAGCAAAATTTCCCGTGACGTATGTTTACAGCCCTTGGTTTTTTTGTTACCCCCCGTTTTCGGGAGAGTTTCGAGCCGTTGGAAAGGTAGAAACTGCCCGATGGAAGTTGCAGTTGCAGATATGTAGTCACGAGTCACAGTCAGAATAGTGATATCCACGCAGCTCAATTCAACTATCACAACGAGCATCAGCTTCCGTGTGAAACCAATGTACTTTACTTGCTTTCATTTGTTTAATTTAATCAAATGTAGCAGTGAGTAAGAACCACGACGTGTTTTTATTTACATCGAAAGGGTGCAAAACGCCAGCGCACATAATCACAAAACAAAATGAATACTATGTAAGTTTAAGTTGAAATTAAATATTATTTAAATTCATGATTTAAATCCCATATTGCTAGACAGCCCTATCTATTTAGAATATCCTTTGGCCCAAAAGCCAATAAAATGGCCAAACTTAATATAAAAAATTATCAACTGTTAAGATCTCTCACCTTGATACATCTCAAGAGGCACCGAGTAAAAGAACGATTTTTAAAAATGCATACCTTGACCAGTACCAGTGGCAAGTTTTAAAATTCCCTAGTTAATAGGTATATTGGCAAACAAGACATCGAGATATACAGTGTTGTTCAAAACTTCAATTTTTAAGACGTATGTGTAGAAAATTTCACCCAATGCAAAGATGAATTGCTACAGTGTGAATTAGAGTAAAAATTATTCACAATCGGTTATGCAGACTAAATTCAAAATTTACTACAAATAAAAGGAGTATTTCCTATCAACAAAAATATGATTTATGTCTTCTGAGATAAATGATCATAATGAGCAACAATAATATTCAGATATTTATCCACTAATATATTGATAAATTAATTAAAAAAAAAATTCTGCAAATATTTTAACCGAAACATGCAATAGAAGAAATTACTAGAAATTATTTAAAATTATATGCTGAACCTTACCAAAGCCAATATAAATTGGTATTGGCATTCTAATTAAATATTCACAATTCACTAATTTCTTGATAGTAATTCAAAAATGGCAACTACAAAATATAACTTTCAAATACAAATTACAAGTAAACCTTGTATACGTGATCCAGTTTAGATATTTTTTTAATGGAATTGACCAAAATATTGTCTATTTAATATGGAGAACATTATTCATTATATCTATTATTTTAAAACATTTTTTTTTTTTGATTTTCTTAATGGAGATTTCCACATTAAAAATAAACAGTGTTAATGAGACCATATCTCGAAAACTTAATTGGTGAGTACAGCAACAAATCAATCGCCATCCATTTTTAAGATAACAAGTAGATCTTGGGTCCACAAAAGTTAGCCACTTTATACGATTTTTTTTAAGCTTTCAATTAATACTGCAAACGTATTGCTCGTATGTCACTTGTCAAAAGTGTTCATATTGCAATTTTATCGTCCACTTATGTTTTTCTTTCTTAGTGAATATTTTTTGTAATATTATAACAAAAAATTTGGACCATCAACAAAGAGAAGATTACTAGTATTAGGGGAAATACAAGTACCTAAAATCTAGAAATAAAAGAGGGTTAAAGTTAGTACCTTGAGGAACACCGGCAGAACAGTGGCTTAAGTTATATAAGTTATAATTACAAATTTACTTATTACCTTCATTCCACACTAATCCACATTTAAAACTGCTGAACGAAATAACAATTTGCTTAAAAAAAACACTGCATACAACTTTAACGACTTCCTTCACTAACAATAAATTCTAAACTCCGACTACATAAAAAAAAGAAAAACGTAAAAGTAGTTCACGAAAAAAGGAAGGTCAGAAAAGGCGAACACCTTAAATCGCCTTCAATTTATCGATTGCACATGTTCCAATTTCTTCCCTAACGTAGTCAATTCAATGCCACACCGTTTATATATCTACTAAATAAGCATCATCCCTACTTGATCTGCTAGCACGTGGACAGGAAAATACAAACAATCGCGTGGAATTATATTATTTCGCGCGTTTCGCGATCTTAGCGAAAACAAACAGAGGCGAATGTACTATTTTGTACCAGCGAACGGCAGCTCAAACAATGTATTCCCTTCCTTTCCGAGGTAAATTTAAACTCGCAAAATGGCTCTACGCAATTGAAAGCGTACGCGTCACGTAATAAATAACGACTAACGTGATCAATGGCGAAAAGGAAGAGCGAAATCTGACTTATGTCGAAGAAAACAAAAATATACACTCGATAAAATGTCAGGCGATAAGTTTGTATTGATTTAAACACGTCAATGAAATGCAATTATACGTTCGCAATGTACGAGTGCAGTGTGTGTAGTTTGATGTACCGTTGAAGCAGTAATTGAGTACATTAATCTTGTTTTTTTCACTTTAGAATAAATTATTAGTAGTTAGGAGCATAATCGAATGGCAACTCTTTCTTCTCTGTCAAATGATATAAATATCGATATATTACAATGAAAAACTTCTAACTAAAACAAACATGCAGGATTGCTTTATAAGAAAAGTAAAGTATTTTTTCTTATTTCTTTAACAAAAAATAATAATAACAAAAGCTTATATCGTAAGTATTGTATGGTTTACAAAATTGCAACCACCATATTTTTTAACACGAACGCCATGGCGCTACTATGTTCGCTAAAAAAAATTCAGCTGAAAAAGGCCAACGTATTAATCGAAACATCTCTGCCTAAACTCACATAACAAACCGGATAAATAGCTGCTCAATTAACCGCAGTTTTAATTAATTATTTTAGGACCGTAAATACTTGAAATATTTAATTCTAAAGTAACAGCTCCTCTATTTTTAGCGTATAAACACTAATAATAAACAGTACTGACCCCAATAAAAAAAACTGCCATAATACACCTGTCTGTAATAGCTAGACAAACAAAACAATTACACAGCCAACGTAAAACAGGACCTAGACACGCTTCTTGTACCCTGTAATTAAGAAATTAATGATTTCAATTAAATCAATGTCAAAACAATCGATATCAAAATAGCAGTCGGCTAATTTTTCCCAGTTATTATGTCAAATTGGATGGCAATAATCACTGAATACTAGCTTGCCAACACGTACTTTTTTTTTAGATATACAGGAGTTTATTATTCTAAAAAGATTACTTACAAGTCATAATCATGTCACTGTATAACACAACTTAAATATGACTTATGGAAGAATCATTACTGGTAATACGTTAGGATAATTGATTAATTAAATGGCTCTATACGTTATAAAATGGCAGATATTTAAGTTCCAAGGTGTGAAGCAGCTATCTGAAACAATGTAACAATATATGACTTATAGCAGCTGTGATAAAATCTCTATGTATACAATTAAACATGACTTATAGAAGATAATCATTACTTACTGGTAGTGTGCTAGAACAATTGATTAGTAATTAAATAAGCCATCTGTAACATTGTGACAATATATTACTATAGCAATTGTGATAAAATCACTGTGTACTACAATTATAGATGACTTATGGAAGTAATCATTACTTCTTGGTAGTTGGCTAAATAAATGGCTCTATGTATTATAAAGCAATACATGTACAAACTTTGAAACAGCATCTACAACAATGTAATATAATATCACTATAGCAACTGTGATAAAATCACTAAATACTGCATTTAAAGGTGACTTATGGAAGATAATTATTGCTTATTAGTACTACGCTAGAACAATTGATTAATTAAATGGCTCTATGCGTTATAAAATAGCAGATATTTAAGTTACAAGGTGTGAAGCAGCTATCTGACTGGAGCAGGTGTGATAAAATCAATATGTACGACAATTAAACATGACTTATAGAAGATAATCATTACTTACTGGTAGTGTGCTAGAACAATTGATTAGTAATTAAATAACCATCTGTAACATTGTGACAATATATTACTATAGCAATTGTGATAAAATCACTGTGTACTACAATTACAGATGACTTGTGGAAGGTAATCATTACTTCTTGGTGGTGTGCTAGCAGAATTGATTAAATAAATGGCTCTATGTGTTATAACGCAATAGATATACAAATTTTGAAACAACCATCTACAAAAATGTAATATATATCACCATAGCAGCTGTGATCAAATCACTATGTACTACAATTAAACATGACTTATGAAGATAATCATTACTTCTTGGTATTTTAATTAAATGGCTCTATGTGTGATGAAGCGATGGATATTTAAGTTTACAGGTGTTAAAAGCATCTGCAATGCACTTAACAATATGTCACTATAGCAACTGTTATAAAATCGCTATAAACTACAGTTAAAGCTGACTTATGGAAGAATAAGCATTACTTATTGATACTGTGATAGAACAATTGATTAATTGAATGGCTCTATGCGTTCTAATGGCCAAATTTAAGTTGCAAGCTTTAAAGTAGCGCGTGCTAAAAACAATTTAACAATATACACTACACGCGTGAATAATTCACTATAGTGCGTACAATTAAACATGACTTATGAAAAATAATCATTACTTATTGGTAGTGTGCTAGAACAATTGATTAATTAAATAGGCTCTATGTGTCATGAAGCGATGTATATTTAAGTTACAGGTTGTGAAACAGCTATCTGCAACAATGTCACTAAAGCAATTTTGATAAAATCACTATATACTGCAGTTAAGAGGACACTTAGCAAGATGAGCCATACTTATGTACTTGTGATTAGAACAATGGATAATGAAAATGGCTCTATGCGTTATAGCGTGGCAGATATTTAAGTTACAAGGAACTGTGATAAAATCACTATGTACTGTAATTAAACATGACTTATGAAAGAAAATCATTGCTTGTAAAGCGACAGAAACTTAAATATTACTACGTACTGTGAAATCACTACCTGGAACAATATAACAACTGTGATAAAATCACTATGAGCCAGAATTACAAATGATTTACAAAAGAAACTTTATAATCTATTGGTAGTATGCTGGATATGTATTAATGATGCCTCTGGACTATAATCGAGGTATGTGTTATATTATGCGATGCTTCGTTGGATTGTTATAAGCATTTAAAGCAGCGTTCTGTTTGTTGTCATTATTATCGTACGGTTCCGGCGGCGACCCGAATCGGGTTTCATTCACTGTTAACTTATCTCCCAGCGTAATTAATTCAGTAATGAGTGGAAATCGTTACTACGATTGCGTCAGCTGGTCGCCTTATCTGCTACGTGTGGGCCGCATATTAAATTAATATTAATTACTGCGATATTATTATATTGGATTCGAATGGGTAATTGGTAGCTGTAATAACAATTATTATGACAGAAGTAATAAAAATAACAAACGCGCGTTATTAAAATATATATGACTATATTGCTCGGTTTTCCTCAGCACAATGTTCAGATTAATGAATTTTTAAATTTAATATGACGTGAAATACCAAATATAACCTTTACACTGTTATTTCTTTATGTCTTTATGTAATTATTTTACTTTTCACATTTCAATAAATGTTCTTATGATATTTTGATTCTTTTATTTCAACCAAAGGGACCTCTCTTTTATCTAACTTGAATATTGTACACAGTAATTTGCCGTTGTCTGTTAGGTGACACAAGACGCTTGTGGATGCACCAACCCATTTCTTGAGACACCTTTACAACTACTTGCTAACGAATCGATAGTTGTGAAAATTTATAAAATACAAAGAGAGATATCCATTAATAGAATTGCTTCAAAAGAATTAGAGCAGGGGGAAAATGATACGCCAATAATTAGAGATGTAACAACCTTGTCAATTAGGAGGCGGCATTGTTTAATCTTGTTTGTATACAGGGTGATTCTCAATCTATGGACCAACTTCATTAATAGAATTGCTTCAAAAGAATTAGAGCGGGGAAATGATAACAGCCACATCAATTAGAGATGTACAACTTTGTCAAAATTCAGGAAAGGCCAGTGTTATTTGTTTGGATAATACGGGTGATTTCTATTGACACACTTTATTATAGATTGCTTTTCAAAAAGAATTAGAGCAGGGGAAAAATGATAACAGCCACATCAATTAGAGATGTACAACTTTGTCAAAATTCAGGAAGCGGCCATTGTTAATTTGTTTGATATACAGGGTGATTCTCAATATATGCGACACTTTCATTAATAGAATTGCTTCAAAGAATAGAGGGGGAGAATGATAAACCCATCAATTAGAGATGTACAACTTTGTCAAAATTCAGGAGGCGGCCATTGTTAATTTGTTTGATATACAGGGTGATTCTCAATATATGCGACAAACTTTCCATTAATAGAATTGCTTCAAAAGAATTAGAGCGGGGGAAAAATGATAACAGCCACATCAATTAGAGATGTACTACTTCGTCAAAATTCAGGAGGCGGCCATTATTAATTTGTTTGATATACAGGGTGATTCTCAATATATGCGACAAACTTAGGAGCTGATCCGGATTATTCTTCAAAATATATGAGTCTATGTTTAACGTTGGTTAGTTATTGATGTGTAATATAATGATTACTATGATAAATAAGTGTGTCTTCAAATTTGTTGTGAAGAATTTATTGTCATTTCATATTTTCATGTTGTAGGTATTCATTCGTTTATGCTTTTCTGTTCTAGGAAAACGATGTAGATGATGTATATGATTCGTTACCCGTTGTAATGGATTCGGTGTTGTAAGGCTTAGAGAACGTACGGATACGTATTCATATTCGTTCACGTTGAATGGAAATTTAAAAAAAAATGTACGGCAGTAAGTGATCACAAGACCATTGAAGAATGGTACTAAATAAATTGAGGACCATTCTACTAAAAGCACCAGAAAAATGCGTTTACTTTAAACATTAGTCAGGCACAGTTTGGAGAATATGAAAGATCAACTGTTGTATCATACCACATTAACGAGTGCAAAGCCACTTTTTGCCGGCAGATTTTCCGAAAGAGTGGCCTTTTTGTAATAGATGCAACGCAAAATCACGCAAAAAATCCTGAACTATTTGGCTCAATATTCTTCCCGAGCGAGGCTACTTTCTCTAGAAACGCGATATTAATTTTCATAATCATCCACATATGGGGCCGAAAGGAAAATCCGCACAGCTAGTGACATGCCCGTCATCAACATCATTCTCTGTCAATGTGTGGGGCCGGAATGTTTGGAGATCACTTGATAGGTCCACATTTTTTACCATGCGGTTAATGGCGAGGTTACCGCAATTTTCTTGAAGAGGAGCTACCACTACTACTGGAAGAAGTTCCGTTGTAATTAAGATTACAAATGTCATTTATGCCACGACGGTGCTCCAGCGCAATTTTTAATTTAGTTGCTCGCGAAGTTTTTTGGACAAACGTATCCACGATCGGTGGATAGGACGGGAAGGTCCACAACCGTGGCTCCTCGTCTCCAGACTTACATTCTTTGGACTTTTTCTCTGGGCCCACCTTAATCATTAGTTTATCGACCTCCCATTGAAACTGTCGCTGAACCTAAAATCATGTTTCGCAGCTTTCAACAATTCCGAAATACCCCTGGTATTTAGAACGACTCGCCAGTAATCGACGGAGGATAGAAGCTTGTATTGCAGTTGGGGGGTCATTTGCAACATTAGTAATAAAATTAATTTTGTTTACTAATTATTTTGTTAATTTATAGTAAAAACATTAATTATGTTAACTTACTATTAACCATTGTACAACTTTAGAACTAAGCGATTTTGGACATACGTTCTTATGAACTTTTATGATCAAAATAACCCCAGGAATCACCCTGTATAATAAAATTTGTTTGTTGTTATTTAACGTTTGTAATAAAGAGATTCCTGTGTCGACATAATCCCACAACTCCTCGCAAAATGGTTTTGAGAACATGAAGCATGGCTCACTCTAATCAGGAAAGTACTTGAAAGCAGTGTAAAAAAAAAATGTTTATATGTTTAATTTTAGTGTTAATTAAACAGCATTTATAGCGCTCGTAGAAATGTGAAGTTCCAATAATAAATTTCGTTATTGCAGTGATTAGAAACATGTACGTCATTGAATATTTTTAATTTATCAGGTTGTAAAATTCTTTTTTCGTATATCAAACGCGCATGAATTGCAATAATTTCAAGTACGCACGTACCTCTACATGTTTCAAATTTTTATATACAGACTTATGACAAGAAAATGCCAGTAGGAGATTCTAAATGTCAAAGTAGGAAGGGAATAGTTGCGATAGAATTTCACAAGATACACTGTTGAAAATTTTAACACTTTTTTGACTAATTTAATAGTCAGGAGAGGTCTACACTCTTTTCGTGTTATTTTGTCGAGAACTATAGAAGTTTAAATTTGACGAGCAAAGATAGTCAAGTATTGTCTATTGCTAAGGGGTTATTTTGTCCAACTTACACGTGAAATTATAAAATATTTCTAGTCACATTTTATTTGATCTAGACTTAGACAAATTTACTAGCTGTTTAACTAAATGAATGCGATCTATTGGTGATTTAACACCATTTTCTAAACACAACGTCTTTTTAATATGCAACTCCTATTTCTTAGTGCTATAATTTCTCTCTTTAAAGACGTTTTCTCAATTATAAATATGCAAACCACTCATTCACAAGTTTTGGTTTCAACTAAACGTACCAATTTTACACATGTTTTTTGAGAACCATTATAAACATTAAGTGAATGTTTTATGCTATTTGATTCAAGTCTAAACTAATTGCGTAAATAGATCTTCCCAATACATTCTATTAAGATGTTGAAATTTTTTATGCCCACTGGAATTAACGTTTAATAACCACGAGGTTACACTTTGCAAGTCAGTCACATTTGGTGGGTTTGGTTTGGATATATTAATACGGAGAATGCAAAACACGAAAACAGATACAACGTGTAATGCGGATTGGTGCGTATAATGCAATACTGTATAGAATAGGTGGGGTTTCTATATTTTCTATCCGAGGGAAAAATTTTGATTGGTTGACGGCTTCTGAATGTCTAGAAAAATAGTCAATCCTCATATCTGAACAAAGAATTCACACTATAATTCTAGTCATTTCTGTTCTATTAAATACGCGTAGTCAACTCGTCTGGCAAAGTTTGGAAAAAATCAACACTAAAATATTTGACTAGCGCAAAATTAACGCCAACACCGTAATATTTTCAACAGTGTATACTTATTTTCCCAAAAATCTCGACCACTTAGTTATTTTCGCAGTATCTCCGTCTTCAAATCCGTCTTAAGATCCATCCGTCGTGAGACAAATGACGAACGAACGGATAAAAATATATTTAAAGAAAAAAAAATATCACCACAGACGACATTAAAATCTCCTTTCCGGCGACATTTACACATCACCGCCTTAATCTCAATGAGTCGTGCGCACGCGGTGATAAGCGCCCGCAACTCGCGTGAAAAATTATCATAAGAACGGACGAGAATTTCTCAAATTCCCCCGACGAGTAAAAAGAAATAAACGCCAAGGGAACACGAGGCGTGTCTAAAACTCGAGCGTCCGCCAATATTTCTGTAGTGGCGCGCGGTAGAATGACAAATATTAATGCCACCTGAAGGAATTTTAAGCCAACCGCTGGGCTTCTCTTTGATCCGCATAAAGAAGTTAATGAGCTCTACTCCGCGGACAAATAGTTACAAATAGGCCGTGTGCGTACGCACAAAGAGAGTTACGCCAAATCCGGCTAGCTAGCGTAGGGTATATTTATAAAAAGGACGAAAATAGACACGCGGGAAATATAAAAGAGGAATAAAAAAAGGAAGTATGAGGTATACAGCGTAAGTATCTCGGCGAGGAATACTTATAACGGAGACTGGACGTGTGTACGAGTTATTTTATTTACATAGGTGAACAGACGTGACACGAATTTTACTGGAATTAATCCAAAACAATCTCCTGCGGTAGGTTACTCGTTATTAATCAGATGGTGTTGGGCGTGTCGGATTTATGATGATGCTTAAATCAGTTATCCGCGTTGTAAGCAGATATATCTGCCTAGGTGCTCGTTTATTTTGAAATTTCAGAATGTAAATTTGAAAATCATTACCTTCGTTTTCTGTAAGTAATTTTGGTAAGTGCTCAAAAAATACGGAACGTTTGATAACACGGAAGAACACGCTTTCTCTTTTTTACACTCTGATACATAGTTAGTACAGTGGTGGTCATAATTAATGTCTCTCCTTATGGCGGAGTGGATATTAAAACTACGGTTCCTGGATGTCGTAGACAGTTCAGCTTGTATCGGTTCGCGCAGGTATAAATTTTATTTAGGAACATATTTCGTTTACGTACATTACCAATTTCTTACTAATTCTGCATTATAGGGGGAGACATTATTTAACATCACGACTGTACACATCCTACATTTTTATCAAAATTCTGGAAAATTTTGATACTGTTGATACAGAAACAGATGAATATGTTTCAGATTATTCGCACACCGATGAAGAATGTCTTCCATCTCTATAGCACACACCTCATATAATAGAACAATTGTTGAGCTTATTTTCCAAACGCAATTTCTGCAAAAAACATTTTTTTCATTTTTGAACACATTAGGTTCCTTACGGCGCACAGTGGTTCCAAATCCCGAAAACCTGGCCAAAAGTCGAAAAAAAAAAGTTCCTATGTAGAAACTTTTAACTATCAGAATAGGTGTAGAACTACATATAGTATGTATTACCAACATTAGAGCAAGCCATGCATTCACACATGTTTGTAAAATTTACTTCCTTTGTAACGGTCGAGCACATCACTGCTGAAATGATGACGCACAAGTGTAAGTACGTTTTTCTAAACACGCTAAAAAGTGTATAGGTTACATTTTCAATTCTATTAAATGGATTCTTTTCTTGAAGATGAATACAACAATAATCTGTTGATCAAAATTAATGTTCCACAACATGCTAATAAATCAGTGTCAATCTTATTGACGTAATTTACAAGATTGACTTTCGAGAAGTCGTCAAGAAAAAAAAGCAAAAAGTAAAAAGTCTTGATGGATCTTGCCTCGAAACAAAATTGTACTGTTAATTGAATGTTTCTTAAAACATATCAAGTAGTTTGCTGCCCATAGGTGCCTCTAAGGTTTTGATGCTAGATTTTGTGAATGATGCCAGAAAAATCAAGTGAAATATGTTGTTTGAAGGGAAAATTTAAAAATATCTACCGCTACAACGAATGATACATCAAAAACAGTATACAGGAATAGACGGCCATATTTTGTAATCATATCTTGTTGCGGTTCTTGCGCTACACGACATACGTATGTGGTAAATTCATGAGACAGTTTTGGAAAAGGTGGGCACATAATAAATGTGTACTTATGAATATAGAAATAATTGGTAATATTTGTGGTAGGTTAAATGCAATTTTATATTAAGTAAGTCGGACATTTTGAACCCGCCATTTTGTTTATCCAAAAATTGCCATCATATTGGTAATCAGCGACTTGAAAAACCCTCATATACCGAGTTTCATGAATATACATGCAGTTTTGTACTAACAAGGGAACCTCGCAAACTGTAAATCGCAGATTTTAATGAAACTTTGCCAGTTTATAGACTCCATGGAGTGTTACTCAATGACGCTTTCCATTGCTGCGGAACTTCAACTTTAGGAATAGGGATAATATAATCTTACATACACCCAAACGCGTATAACTCGAAAACTATCACATATAACCATTTAGCGCCTGGTATAAGTTTACACTGGTTTCGACATATCAATGCAGTCAGCATAACAGTATACGAGTATCTCTTAGAATAAGGAAATATACTAAATTTATATTTTGTGGACACCCTGTATAACTTTTTAAATTACCTTTCTATAGACTATTTGATCATAAAAAAGGACATTATAACCGATTTCTGAAATTCGATAAAATAAGCACAACATACGTCATTGCACGTTTATTGGAACACCCTATATATAAATATCTATACCAATCGAAAGGGCTGACTAAACGGTACAAGTCCGCCATTAAACTTTTTCTATCTCTTAGCGTTTAAAAGTTATTCAGAAAAAAAAACAAATTTGGGCCAAATTGCAAGGGTGAATTGCACCCCCTAAAGTTGAAGTTCCGCAGCAATTAAAAGCGTCCTTGAGTAACACTCCATGGAGTCTACAAACTGACAAAGTTTCATCAAAATCTGCGATTTACAGTTCGCGAGGTTCCCTTGTAAGTAGTCCGCCATTTTGGATCCGCCATTTTGTTTTTTTTGTTTTATTCAAAAATAGCCTTTATATTGGTAATAAGCGATTTGCAAAACCCTCATATACCGAGTTTCATGAATATACATGCAGTTTTGCACTAAGTAGTCCGCCATTTTGGATCCGCCATTTTGCTTTTTTGTTTTATTCAAAAATAACCTTTATATTGGTAATAAGCGACTTGAAAAACCCTCATATACCGAGTTTCATGAATATACATGCAGTTTTGCACTAAGTAGTCCGCCATTTTGGATCCGCCATTTTGTTTTTTCTAAAAATGCCTTTCATATTGGTAATAAGCGACTTACAAAACCCTCATATACTGAGTTTCGCCAGAATCAAATAATAGCTTCATATTTTGGCCAGCTTTTCGGGATTTGGGACCACTGTGCGGCGGTCTTTTTCGATTCATACATACATTTCTAGCAAAAACGCATTTACTACCGTTCCAAAGCAGGTCTCAATTTTACCTTTCTTTTCAAACTGCAATATCTACATCATTTTTTTTTCAAATCGCATTTTTCGCATTCCTTTTTTCAAATTGCAATTTCTACAAACTAGTTATCGCTTTTTTCTAGTTTAATCAAACAATATTAATATCTTTACGTATAAAATAGCATAGCTTTTTTGTTATTTTACAAATTCCGCCCAAATTACCAGATAACGTAACAAGTTTACAATTTTTTGCCGACGGTTGCGCAGGGCAAAATAAAAACTGTTATGTTATACATTCGATGTGTTTTTGGTTATACCGTGATGCTCCTGAAAACCTTGACAACATAACTGTAATTTTTCCCGTAAGGGGGCATTCTTATATGCCTGCAGATCGTATCTTTAGTCAAATAGAAAAAAAAAATACAGAAAAAGAAGTCAGATTGTGTTAAAAGAGGATTGTCAAAAAATTCTTAGAGAAGTAGGAAGAGTTAGAAGATTGGGAGAAGAGTGGGTGGTCTGGGATATTAAGAAGATGAGTGACGCTAACTGTAAAAACTTACTGGAATTAGTATAATGTGAAAAGAATTTTTATTAAAAAGGAAATAAATACGAAAAACAAAAATAAAGCAATTAAAGTGAAAATGGAAGAAAATTACCAAAATGATGACATATCAAAAGAGTTTATGACCATAATAAAAAAGTATCCATCAGCTCTGTGACTATTGAGAAATTACCGCTATAAAACAAAGTAAAACCACTTAAGTTGAAAAACATTGAGACCCTGATGACACTCTATGACGAAGAGCGGAAAAATGTCGAAAAGTTTGTTTTAGAAAAATCTTTTAGAAAAAAGTGAGGCTGTAAGTAGCTGTCACAATCATGAGACAGAAAATGAAGACTCAGGTGATGAAGATAATAATTGCGACTGCTTAGAAGATGACTGCGGAGTAAAACTATAACAGCTCTTGTATTTTTTATAAATAAAAAAAGTGAAACAGAAATTTATTTGTTTTTTTCTTCAAAATGCAATTTATACTAAATTTTATTTTCAAAATGAAATAAATGTTTTTTATTTTTGTATTTTTCTATGTTTTTTGTTACAAATATAATTTTTCAGCAAATTGTTTCGCGAATATTTGTCTTAGAGATCTTAATTTTCCTTTTACTCTAAAATGTAAGTTCAAAAAAAATTGTTTTTAGTGAGCCGAACTTAATTGCAATTTTCTCGAAAAACAGTTTTTTGTCAGAAATTGCGTTTTGGAAAAAAGCTCCACAATTAGAATTGGAAGACTCAATTGGCCATTTCAAGTTATCAAAACCCCATGCAAAAATATAAAGTTTATACTGGAAAGATGGAAGTTCTTTTTATATACAAGGTGTTTCATGGAATTAGCTAGTTAGATGTTTCCGGGCTTAACGAAAACTTAGAGTTTTAAAAATGTAGGGTTTGATACTAACATTCTTTGTAAAATATTTTCAAGTTTTCTACACTTTTGGTTAGGCGGAAATCACCATGAACCGGGTCATTTTAAATGTAGCTTCCTATATATTATTACATTTTTGAATTCGCCATAAAGTTCTACGACGATTCCAGTTCGAATTTCAAATAATCGTCAACTGTTTCTGGGGATATTATGATTTTTATGAGTATTTTTATTCGTGTTGATTACATTGTAAATTTTGAGATCGTCAGCGTATCCTAAGTATTCACATGTAATAGATAGAAGATCATTAATGTATCTTAAATGATAGGGAGCCCAGATTAAACCCTTGGGGAACACCAAAGACAATATGGAAAAATAGTTTGTTGTGGAGAACATACGCTTTCCTATCTGACAAACAGGATAGCATCAACTCGGTAAAAGGCGGGTTGAACCCAAAACCACATATTTATATCAAAAGAACGCTGTGGTTGATAGAATCAAATGCCCTGATGCTAAAATCGTGTTGTCATGTCATCACCGATCGTTAAAGTACTTTTTTTTTTAAATCTCTTTCTGGCAAATGCTTTCCACATCATACGAGATTATAAGTAAAGGTCTGAGAGGCAGTACTTGAAGTTGTAGATAGTTTTTTTGAAAACTAATCAGTTAACACATCAACTATTTTCTAAAGTTGTCATATTTCATGAACATTCAATAACATTGAATTTGGTATCCTAGTTTGCGATATTCTGCCATGTATAAAGGACCAAAACGGTCGTGGATTGTCATTTATGTTATCTTCGGTTCTGCAGAGGTAAGTACATATTATAGGCAAATCGCGTTTCTTGTTTCAATAACTCCCTCGCCTTTTTAAAATCGTTATGGTGATACTACCCCAGTGACCAACTATATTTATTTCATATTTTATAAATATTTAAAAAATATTAAATCTTTCTTGAATATTAGTTATATTAATATAATATGCATAAAATATATTATAGGAAATATATTAGGAAAACATTTAAAAAATATATATGTTATGTAGCATTAATAATATTTTATTGCAAATGTTTTTTCAATATATTTTTCATAACTCTGCAAGAATATTTTGCTTTGTATTTCTGTAAATATTTATTTCATATAAAAAAAAAGATTGAATTTTCGCTTTTGTACATTTGGTGCGTAGGACGAATAATATAAAATGGGGAAAATATGCATATCTACATATTAAGTAGGTATGTACCTATTTAAAATGATAGTTTAAAGATTAAATTAGATAATATATATCTAATATGATTTAATTAGTATCTAAGTTGAGCGCCGTGACTTTTCTATTAATATATCTTCGTTTTGTATTATATTATTTGTAATATTTGTAAGTTGCTAACGTCAACACAACACCTCTATTCATTACGTGCCGGTGTTATATGATTAGTATTGTTTATGCGTCTATGGATTAGGTACATAGAATGCATACGCGCACGTGCGTATCATCAAAGTTTTCATTCGTTGTCCTTACATGTTTATAGTTATAATAGTATACGATTAGGGCAGATTAGGGTTAACTGTGTAATTAATTGTTGCGGAGTGTGTTTTAGTTTTTGTGGTGACTACGAGGTAAGCAAAACTTTGAACATGTCATGGCATTTATAAGATAATTGGAATGCTCAATATCGCTATGTACAGAATTCGTTTAATAATATAATTGTAGGAATTTTATGCATCACATATGTACTGCATCTACCAGATAAATTGCTAGTTGATTGCTAAGAGATCATCTCTGTAGGTAAGCGTCATAAACCTCAAATAAAGGTTAGAATACGTTGTGTTGTTTTATTGTTTGTACGTAGAATGTTTTCAAATATTATGGAATAAAGTAAAAATAAGTATCGTAAGTATTAGAATGTAGCTACCACTCCAATTATTGTAAATGCTCCAAATGTATTAGTAGGTTTGATAATGTTTGTACGATGTTTATTCATGGTATGATCTAATAAAATTTGCATTTGTTTAGAGGCCACAAGGAACGCCATGAGAGCGCCACTACCGAAGATATGAAAAAAGCCATAGGGTTGTACCTGACACCAGCCAAGGCTAGACTTAAAAATGAGTATTTTTCTTTTTATTGCTTATTCAATAAAATGATAATAAATACGTTTGTTTTTTATTTAGAACACTTCAATTAAAAAATAGTGATTAATTTGATAAACCTTCAGTATGCCTTAAAAGATGCAGAATTATTGATTATTAACTTGTATGGTGAGTGTGAAAAAACAAGTTCTTGCCTTTTAGACAACTCTATGTACGTTTCAACTTTTCGTTATCGACGTTATACATTCTAAATAACCAAGAACAATTTTAGTTCATTTTGACAAATTTAATAGATTGCATAAAAAATCTCAATTTTCATATAAATATTTTACAAATATTTTAGAAAAAATATAGCGCTTACATTAGTTTTAAAATATGGAATAAATATTTTAATTGAATATTTTATCTATATTTAGAAAAAAAATATGAAAAATATATTCAAAAACCTCTCACGAAAAATATTTATAAAATATATTTTTAAATATATCTATGTAATATTTCTGGCTGTTAGGGAATGTATTTGAGCGTTTCCATTTTTTTAAATATTTTTCTTTCACCTTGAGAAGATGTTTAATAGTATTTGTGCACCAAACTGGATAACGACGTTGAGTGGTATTAACAATAGGTACATACTTGTCAATTAATCATCTAAACAGTCATCAACATGTGAATTAGTAAGCGAAAATTAATGAGCAGAGCTGGATGGATGGATGGATGAATAATACTATTTATTTTAGAAAACTAGTTATCCACACATCCAACTTTAAAGCTACTTAACACTATTATATTATAAATATAAATCGTATTTTTACCTGCCATTGAACGATCGCGACACTCACCTGCAAATAAACACAAAAAAAAATCGTATTAGTACACGTCATATTGCGGTTGTGGATATCAATTCTATTTAAAAATTAAAAACCAGAAGGTTGTTTGAGCCGAGACACGATACACATTTGTCGTCTATCGACACGGCGATCGTTATACGGTTAAAATATATACCTGCACACTAAATTGCGGGTAATTTCAAAGTAAATATACCACACGTTGTTCGGAATGTTTAGGGAAGTTCTGGCGACCTTTTGAAATATTTAGGTCTAACTGTTTGTGTGTGTGTGTGTGAAAAAGAAATTGCCATTTCTAACCTAAATCTAATTTTTGTTTTTGAGTCTGTTTAATTAAAATAAAAAATGAAAAAAAAAATCACGAAACCACATTTTTTTTTTAATTGAAAAATTAACAAATGTGTTTCAGGTGTTACTAGTTGGTTACTAAAACAATATGCTTCAATTAAAGTCTCCAATAAGTATATTATAATTACAAATTGTAAGTTTTTATTGTCCAGTCCATTTTGGGGTACTGTAAAATCGCAATCGCCAAAGAGAACAGTATGTCACCAACTGTGTCTACGTAACTTTACTTTAATCGGAAAACTAGTCTGCATACAGATGGAAATTTGATAAAAAAAAAAAGTAGGGAAAACGATAGAATAAATAAGATTAACAAAATTATGTTTATTGAATTTGTATATTTAAACATTATGAATAAGTATTAACTTATTACAAATTCATAAAAAGAAATAGAAAACAAATTAATAACGTATTCAAGGATAATATTCGTTGCAAAAATCTGCGCACACACAATATTTAGAAAATGATAAAAATTTAATACCTTGTTGATCCACCTTATACTGAATACCAATTTTTCAGTAACCGCAGGGAAAAGATGTCATATCTGTTCCCATTCGGCTACCAGAGATTTATTCTAATTGCTGCTTAGAACGGATGTAACTGTATTTTCTAATTTTTTTGTTTTGAGTGCGCCCATAGGTGCTCTATCGGGTTGATGTCGGGGGACTGGGGAGGAGTTTGCAGGAGACGTGGAATATGATAAACGATCCATTGGCGCACAATATAAGCAGTGTTTGGAATCGTTATCGTGTTGAAAGTAAAAATTATTGGGTAGTTTGAGCTTTTCAGCACTGTATCTTTAAGAATTTATAGGTATAGATATTTATCCATAATTTGTCAGATAAATACCATATTTCCGGTACCAGCTGCTGACATACAACCCCATAGAAGCACACTTCCACCACCATGTTTAACTGTTCCTTGCATATGTTTGGGCAGGTATCGTTCTCCAGAACGTCGCCATACTAATTTCCGACCGTCATTCTGAGATACGTTTATTTTGGTCTCATCGGAAAATAGTACATTTCTCCAGAAATCTGGTGTCTTATTTATATACTCTTTTGCAAACTTCAATCTTTTCTTTTTATTAACATCGGAAATAAAAGGTTTCTTCATAGCTACACATTATGAGTATTTAGCTCGATGTAAAGATCTAGATATTATCGAGCGATGAACCACTGTTCCAAAAGATACTTCTAATTGTGCCTAAGTTGTATTAGTGTCAAATCCGATTCTTTATTTACTGTACGAGTAATATATTTTTCTTCCACTTTTGTTATTTTTCGTGGGCGACAACTTCTTCGCTTACGAATTGTGGACTCTCGATTTATGAACCTCTTAACAACACTTTGAATTGTGGATCAAGGTAGTGATCTGGTCTGTAGTGTTGTTGCTATTTTTGCATACGATTTTCCCTTCCGATATAAGTTTATTATAATTTCTCTTTCTCGTCCTGATAACTCTGTACGCCTGCTTGTTGACATTTTTTACTTTAAATGCAAGGTTATTGTTTTGTGGTAGTAGTAGTACACAGATATATATTTACTTATGCTACTATTCAAAATGGACGACTATTTCCGTATAGTTCCTGAAACACCCGTGGCGTATTCACAGTTTTGTAACACGTTAAGGCATTACTTTTTCGTATTTGTTCGGGCTATGTCGACTAGTGATCGTGTATTTAATTGATGTTTATCTAATGTGGCAACTGCATATTATATTAATGTTTCCCTAAACTTTCAGCGTTATAGAGTTCACAACAGCATTCTTTTAAGGATGTCTTGTAAAGTAAATAGTTTGTATGCAGGCTTACGCAACTAATTGTATATAATATTTATAGTTAAATAAATAAATAATATTTGATGAATAATTAAATAAATAATTTTGCTCTTTCCCGACACTCTACTGTATACTTGTATTAAACGTTAATGTCACATATGGAACTTAGTACTGACCTGGCGCGCAGACGAAAGTTGACCACTCTATTGATAAGTTTGTAGTCGATCATATGCAAATCTAAAACATCTGAGAAGTATTTGTCATTTTAAATGTCTGTATTTGTAAAATATTTCACGATGCACCTTTTGCATATTTTACTGACTTTAACACAGGCTTAATTTGTACCAAAAAAAAAAAATCCATTCGTCTTTATACCCTCCACTAAATCAACATCCTTGCCAAAACATCCTTCTTTCGAACCGGACGTCACTAATTGAAACAAATCGCACCTATCACCCTAAAAATACCACCAGAGTGGGAGGGGGTTCGCCACACAAGCGACATTCCTCTCCTCCGTCAACATCACTAGTTTTTGGGGTGGTTCGGAGCATCCACCCGCCTTAGGATGACAAAAAAATTACACACGTCGTCTACCGAAATTTACGCATTCGTAAACATCCTAATCGTAACGCCCGAACGAAACGTTTAAAGTTTTAAAACCTACCGAGCAGGTGGCCTTAATGATTTGTTTGCGCTATAACTAATTTCACTGCGAGTTAAACGGGCACCGCAGATGCGGATGTTGTTATTTTCAGTTGTTGCCAATGTTTTTATTAGGTGTATTTTTTTTTTTCGCCGTAGTTAAAATACGGAGGAGGCTGATTGCGGATGGGGATCGTAATTTTCGGTTTTTTTTTTCTTTTTTGATTTAGCGTCGTGGTTACGCATATTGAGATTATTGGGAATTTTTATTAGTTTCTTTAACAAGGTATAAAATGGGTGAATATACGATGGGACGTGGAGAAATTTATGGCTGTGTCCTTTGTAAAGCTGTTTGTAATTGATGAGATGCTTATGTTCGTGATAGTAATGAGTTATAAATAAGGGTTTTGCCAGAGTTTATTGATGTGTTTTGATTTTATTGCCACAAGCTCGTTAAAAATAGAAGCAGTTTCAGTTTACTGATGGTAGGTACAACTCTGCAAATAGTTTTATTTATTAATATTCTACTAAGACTGCTTTTATTGACAAGCCGTACAAGAAGTGTATCGTAGTACATCAAGCAACAATAAAGTCTTTTTTGCAAGAGTATCTTACAATGTTTTATAAAAAAAAAAACAGAATACAGAAATAAGCGAACAGTTACGCTTATTTGTTTAATGCAAATTGTAATAATTATTCAAATATAGTGTAATGCTATGAGGTAACAGACAGCCTAGTATAAAAAAAATAAATTTTAAATATAATACTTCTATTAAATTACACTACGTTACAAATTAAAAAAAAAATTAAGTACCCACTTCAATTTTTCCTGTTTATTTATTTATACAAATCGCTTAATAAGAACACCTATGTACTTTTTTTCTATCACGTACTGTTTTTTGGGTACGGTAACTAATAATTATTGGTAAAAAACTTAAAAAATATACACATTGCTTTATTTAATTATCAATAATTCGATTAAATTAACGACAAAAAATTAAAGCTAACGACAAAACTTATTTTGTTTTATTAATTAGTCCCAAGCCTGGTGAAATGCGAGGGGAAGCTGGCCGGCGCTTCGCAATACGTATCTATCACGAAAAACTGAAAACTCGCGAATATCTCCAAAACCTTTGGAGATAGACACGAAGACACTCGTATAAAATCGAAAGAAAGTCAAATTTTACATCCAATTATGTACAAATTGCTATACCATTCAATTTAAAAAAAAAATCAAGTTATCCACGATTTTAGAGTTCGAAAATTACAGAGCCCTATTTAATAATTCTGTAATGTAAACGTAACAATTTTAAAATAAAAGACGTGTGCTGTTTCATAATTAAGCGAAAACTGCAAACCGCATCTTTCTAACTTTCGTATTTCCGGAAATATTTGCAAACACCGCAGACATTGCAAATGTCATTTTTTTTTTCGAAAAAACGTCATGTAATTCAGAAACGGTACAACTTAGCCCCAATGTATGCCTAACGTATTGTTATTAAAATTAACAAGGAATTCAAAAATACAGTAATATACAGGGTGCTCCATTTAAAATAATGAAGTATCTACTTCCGGTACAACCGGAAGTCCGCCATTACTGAAACTAATTTTAAAATATGTAGAATATGATTCGAGCCAACATTTATTTGAAACATTTTTCCAAAAAAGCAATAATAAATCGGCTATGGACCGTTGCATCTTAGGCTGGACACCCGGTATGTATATCAGGTAGAATATTTCAATCTGTCGCTACGAGCACGAAGTGACATGTAAATATGTATATTGTATCTATGAGGAGATAAAATGTGAACTCTACCACCATTGAAAATCCCAAGATTTTGTGCCAAAATCGGCATAGCCTATCTAATGCCATCAGTGTATACTTCAAAAACAAGACGTGATAGAAACAAAAAACATTCACTGTTTACATATTGTAACTAATTGAAAACCATAATAGTAATCAGTTTTTCAGGTACGAAAATCGTGTCACGCAGTGTTATTTAATATCAAATTTTAAACATCCTAATATCTTTTTAATCATAAGTATGCCCTCTCAAATGCCAGATGGTACACCGGGTAAGAATTTCCAATTGCTATGGTGTAGAGGCCGCTAATTTACTTACGAATTAGACAGTAAGACCCCAGGTGCTGTAGGAGCATGTTGCTAGTATGTCCTCTAACCCGTTTATTTACAATATTTAGTTTAAGTGATATAGTGTGCATAAGGGCTCTGGTACATCAATTATGATCATCTTTGTACGATAGAGACAATATTTAAGTTTAAACACGTGCGATATTTATTTAAAAAACGTTCGAAATGTGAAACAGTGTAAAAACAACATAAATAAGGATGTAAGTATCTCTGGTAAGTTATATGTATAAGTTCGCTTATTGAATAACAATTACGTTTTTAGTTAGTAATTCCACTTTTTGCAATAGAATTCATCATAGAAAAATAAATACGTTTAAAATTAAATTTCAAAATTCCCGCGTCTACCTAAATTTTCTATCTGTCTGATTCTATGTTTAAATGTCGGGTAAAAACAGTATGTACAGCATTTGCTGGTAAATATTACTGGATATTCGGTTCGTGCCGTGAATACATATTGACTAGTAACATTAGTACTACCACCCTACGAAAGTTTTTCTACCAGTGGTCGCAAACTGTTCAGCGGTTATATAAAATTCCTAACCAAACAAATTTGCCGAATATATTAAAACTGAAATTTCTCATAAGGATGTAAGAATTCGAAAGTCCCCATTCAGTATAATACAAAGTATTTAAATTCATTTTATTAATACGTTAATGATAAGTACTGTGGCATTTGCTGAAGCAGCGTCTACTCTACAGGAAATAACAGACTATTTTGTTTAAAGTCTCGCCTAATTAATGATACGGAATTTATTTCAAATTTTATCTACTTTTTTGTCTATTGTAATGTTACAATTGCTATGCGGCTGATCATGCTCCCACATTACTCTCCAGAAGGACGTTTGGAGTTCAGAAAAATAGCGCTAACTATCATTCTTGCGCCCTCTTGTAAAGAGGAGCGGAACGATTTTATCAGTGTGGAATGGCGTCACAAATAAAGTTTAGAAAAATTCTTTACATTGCTGTTTTGAATTAATTAGTTCGCGGAGGCCGTTTCAACTACAGAAAAGCACGCGTGACCCCTTTGTTACCGGGCGTTTCCATATTTTAAAATTAAAAAATCAGAATTTTCTTAAATTTTGCAATTAAAATAAGCTTGAAAATTCGAGAACAGGAAGCAAAAGCTTCCCCGGGAGGTGTTTCTGTTTTTGTGCTAAAACCGTTCGAAAAACCCCCTTTTCTTTTTAAATTTTTGTGTGTATGTGTAAAGTTTTTGTGCCTTAAATATTTTGGATTACGGGAAGATTTAATTACCCACCCACATCGGTTGGCAAGATATTCAAAAATTCTGCTTAAAACTAACCAGGTTTGCCTAATACTGTAGAAACCGTTAACTCGTTTCTGCTTCTCTCTCTCTCTCCCTTGATAAATAATTTTGTAAAGTAAAATTACTGAGTGCTTATGATAAAAACAACTTTAAAAAAAAATTCTTAAATATTCATCCAATTAATTGTGTTCTGTTTTTTTTTTACCTGTTATTTTATTTAATTTGTTAGCTTGTTAATTTTAATTCCATTGTTTCGATTTATTCAATATAAAATTGTAAAAAAATGTCAAAAGAGCAGGTGGGGTTATCTGTACAACGGGGCTTGGTTTAGTTTGAATGAATTTGGGCTGACCATCCCCAAAAGTTTCCAGATAAGAAAACCCGTTCCGTTGCCAGTATATTAACATTTAGATTAGGATTAAAATAATACGTTCATTTTTTACGTTGATAAGGCGCAGAATAGCTTTGGAAAGGAATTAAATCGGTAGGCATTAGAGCAATAGGTATGATCAGGACATCGAATGGGGCTCTCGTACTTCTAATCACGGAGAATGGCTCAGGACAGAAACATATCTAGGGAAAATCGTCGTTGGAGGAAATTTACCCAACAGTTATGTAGGTAAAAATGTAGGTAAAATTAATACGATAAACTTTGTCTAAAAATAACCATAATTTTTAGATTGGAAGTTGGAATAAACAGGATTTTATAATTTAGATTCTAATATTTAATTTGGATGTGTAGCCGTCTCACTACTGATCATCTTTACCTCCTGAAGGGAACATTCTAAAGGAAAATGCCTTGAAGGACTTGCCAAATGCAGAGATTTCCTACCTGGACATCGTCTGGCTGTTTGCTGCTACATTTTATATCATTTTTTTCTTATATCCTTATTATTTTTAAAATACATAAAAATAAAACTAGTAACGTTACACTTAAATAATATCAAATAATTAAACCATTACAATATATATATGTACATATACAGGGTTTTTTGAACATCGTTTAAGTTTTAAGGGCACGTTAATACGATCGAAAATAGGTTAAAAGTCATATAAACATATGTTCACTAAACAACCGTTACGAGAGAAACAGCGAGTGTTCCTAGTAGTATATGGATATAACATATCCAGTAAACAGTGCTTATCAGCTATTTTTATGTTTAGTTATTTATTAGTTTAATTGACGTTTTGTTCAATTTTAGCAATTAGAATGGTTGCGTTTATAATGTTGAATGAGCTGTTATGGTGTTTGATGTACGGTCGTACTAATTCTTTAGCAAGCACGTCATCGCTTTCCATGCTGCCAACGTTTCTCTGATCGCCTCAGCCTGTGTTGCAACGACTAAGAGAACTGTTCATTTGAGAAGCGTCTTGTATACTGGACGCAAAGAATAGCAGTACTCCACATGAGAAATCGAATTTTGATATTATAGATGAATTCCGAAACTAGTTTTAGAAGAATTTCGACTCAAGTGGTTGTAACAGCAATCTTGTTGGGGAACTTTCATGAGCAACTCCTACACTCCTACCATATCCAACGGTACAAGCCCTTACTGCTCCGGATTTTCAAGCGAGACGGGCTTCTGTGAGTGTTTTTGCGAACAGCTCTGATGGGCCAGATTTCGCGGTGATGTACATTCCTTTTCACTGATGAAACTGGTTTTACTAAAAATGGATTTTTAATTTCCACAACAATCACGTTTGGTGTGACGAGAATGCTCATTGCTACCGTTTGAGCAGGCACCAGCAACGTTTCTCTCTAAACATGTGGTTAGCATGATAGGGGAACGTTTTTAGGACGAATTGTTTAGCCACAACGCTTAACAGGTCCTGCATACCTTTGAATTCTCGGAAAATCTTTACCTGAACTTTTGGAAGATTACCATATATCTAAGACTGACCTCTGTTTTATGCAAGATGAAGCTTCACCGCACTTTACGCGTGCTATTAGGGAACATCTTAACATGATTTCCTGGGAGATGGATAGGGCGAGCGGGTCCCATTGCTTGGCCCCAAGGTCTCCCGATCTAACCCGTTGGACTTTAGTATCTGGGGTTATTTAAAGTTTAGTGTACGCACACACCGGTAAACGATCTTTCAGAGTTGCGGCCAACGAAATAGAACACTGTTGTCAGATAATACGAGAAAACCCTTGTTTTTTGAAAGAGTGCGCGCTTCCTTTGAAAGGCAGGTGTAGATCCTGTGTCGAAATGGAAGGGCGTCATTTTGAACATCTTCTTTAGTTATAATCTATTTAATGTTAAAATGCAATAACATCTTAATAAAAACCGCTAAAGCAAACTTATTCTGCAATTGCGATAAAATCGCTGTTATCTTGTAAACAGTTAATCTGTGGACATATGTTTATTATGACTTTTAACCTTCTTTTCGATCGTACTACATGGCCTTAAAATCTTTAAACGATGTTTCAAAAGACCCTGTATATAAAAAAAAAGGATATTCACACCGTATTATACCAAATACGGTGAAATTCGCCATAATGGCGAAATTTTATGTTAACGAATCGTCCACTTTGTATTATGTATTTATTTTCGTCGACGATTTTTTTTTCCTCAGATGATTAATCATACGAATGCAGTTCCAATATGCTCATTCTGATGGCTATACTCGCCTTAATTAATTGCATTCCACTCGGTTAGCCAAAGCGATTCGCCGTCGGCGTTCACGAATTGACAGAAATAATTACGTTCCCCTAATAAAAATCGCGAGAGCAACGGAGATAGCGAGAGATATCAACACAACAGCGCGCACACACACACAGGATACCGGGTCCGTAAGGAGATTAGGAGAGCGCTTTGTTCGCCCGACCATCGGCAGCACGGCAACGTGCGCGGGTGGGGTAAATGAGAACGGGCTTCATTTAGCACGGCGGCCGCAAAGCTTTGAACGCTAATGCGGCCTAATGTGAGCGTTAGTAGTACTGTTTACTAATAAAACACATTGGTAATTAAGCGTTGCTAATTTGGTAATAAGCATCCGCAAACACGGAATTCAATTAACGTGGCCGTTTCGGACCTGGTTGGGGAGAGAGGGAGGCCGGTTATCCCCTTCCTTCACTTCGCAGATACGGCCGGTCCTTGCTCCCACTGCTCCACTCTCATATTGGCCCCTATCGGCTGAAAATTACCTTTGGCTAGTGATAGGAACAGTGGTCCTGTGCCATTACTACTACTCTTGAAGTATCGGCCATGCGGGCATCCGGGATTGTGTTATAACTCATTTTGTAACTGAAATAACACGATTTGATCAATAATAGATAGATACTTTATTCTATATAATAAAATCATTACATTACACTCATTAAAATAAAGACAAAAACAAGTTTTCTGCTTTCATTCTTCTTATTGTGTATATCCCTGTTGTTAGAATCTTTGCAAGTTGCTGCACTGTGCTTTCCATGAAAGTTTGTTATCCGTTGTCGGTCCTAAATTGTTGCCGTTGGATTGCCATCGCTTCATTTATAGATTTTATTTAAAGATTTTTATTTCATTAAGAGGAGGTTTACATATATATATCGGAAAAGTCCAAAAACCTTGAGCTTTTTTTTTCAGACAAAGGGAAAGATATACGAAATACGGCTTTTTCTTAATAAATATACTAAATAACTAAAAAATAATTTTTTTTAATGACAAGATGATCCGAAATTGGAAAAAAAAGAAGAGTTAGGAATATAATATTAATTTGTTGGAGTTATACCTAAATTTAACCAAATAAGTCGAAAGCAAACAATGTGGCAGATACCTGGACTTTAATTTGATTATTTCTATTTCTTTTTTGTGTGTGTGGATATAAAAATGTGGAATATTGCAATTTTTAGTATATTATAGGTATAACCTCCAATAAAAACTGTTTACATTAGAAAACAAAAGAATTAAGTTGATATATTGAACACTTGAAGAACTAGAACTTACGCAGTTTGAAAATATCATGTTTCGAGAAAAAACGCGGTTCAAAGTTTCTCAGCAAAATTTTTTACAAATAGTTCAACATACACTTAGTCAGCTATTCCAGCACCATACATTAATCTTCTTCTTCTTCATACTTCTGCATTTGCAAAATTTGTTGCTTCCCTTTAGACAGCCAGCAAGTTTTGCAGCGCTGGACATACTCTGCTCTGCTCGTTGTATGCGCTGACGATCAGAATTGATGACGAAATTTTTGGCATCAAGTCCTACTGCAATTCCCACCGCATTCATTATTTGTAATACAGAAAAGTAACCTTCATTGAATAAATTTGCGCAATGTAGGTAGCAAGTTGAATTGTTTATGGGCCGCAGTGTAAATCTTTTGGAGCTAGTTTCTACACACATGAACTAAACGAGTCGTTTCAGTTTTGACAATTTTTCCAATGCATCTTTGCAAAAATCACTCTAGAAAAAACTTCATTAATCGGCCTAATAGCATCTTGGTTTTTTTTTTTGCAAAGAGAGGTCATGTGTGAATGAAGCAAGCTCACCTTGGCTTCTGCAACGCGCCACTTACACAGGCTGTCTACACCTTTTTGCCAATAAATGTGTCGTGATCCGCGTCGGTTGAACATTTATAATGAAAGTAGCCCAAATAGCTGCCTTCATTTTTTATGCAGAATCTGGATGTTGTCTAATTGCTAGTCCACTGAACACTATTGTTAAATTATCAATAACTTTGTCAGTCAGTTACCAGCGCCCTTTCTTCAAGTCCACTCATTCTTTTTGTACATCTCCAACGCTTTCTCTTTTTTTTCTTGAACAGTAACATCTTCGTTACGGCTAAAAATCACAAATTGCTTAAAAAGTTTCTTGTCTCAGTCGCCTATGCGAAATCGTGCGAAAATTTCTTTTAAGGCATCGCATCGACTTCATTTTTCCTGTGCTACTCTGATGATCCGTAGTGCGGTTACCTTTCCATCATATTCTAGCCAGCTTTTATAAGAAATTAGTTGTAAGCAAAGTGCATCTGCAATAAATTGATATATTTTATTTAAGTAGTTTTCTAAAGCGTTGGGAATGTGTTTAAGTAAAAGAAATATTGTTAGATCAGTTTCTTCAAATGTGCGTTTTTATTTCGGATCTAATTGCTTCATATTATTGTAATATAAATAGCTACTCTGTCGCTTATTTGTGATCCCGACTGCAGTGGCATTTCTAATCATTAAGACAACTATACATACACTAACAAACATAAGTATGATATTTCGACCCGAGCAGCCCCGATCGAATATAGTTTTACATCTAATTTACTCCGTTTGTTGTTCGTACATCCGCTCTTATAAATAAGCGTAGCGGCTTAAACAATGCGAATATTACGAAACCGCTTTAACCATGTATAGTTATATATTTGGAGCTTTCAAAAAATGCAAAAAACCAAAAATCGATTTTTCCAGTCAAATACATGTAAACCTCCCCTTAAATTAAGAATCAGACCCTGCAACGCCATCTAGCAGTGAAGTTTTGAACTCCTTGCTCGTCACAACGCATTCTTACCCGTCGATAGCAAAAATTTAATGTCCCATTTTGTTATTTATTTCCAAATTAATTAGTAATTCATTGTCAGTTAAATTTGCTTTTCATTCTTCAATTATTAGTTCAAGTTTCATTCATTAAAAACCTTTTCTTTTGTGTAAATTATTTCGCATTGTTAAGTTTGTCAGTGACTTATTTGATTCATGTTGTATTTTCCGACTTCCGCCCTCTCGCGGGCGCAAGGGAGACGCATAGGCTGGCGCACCATCTTAGACGCGCTGTGCAAGTTGCTCCGTGCAAATTTCAATTTAGTTACCACATTGTGGGATTTTGTCGCGCGAGAAACTTCTAATATCGAGTGCATTAGTTTTCGTTACCTGGGGCAGCCAGGAGTTTTGTGTCCATTGCATTGATATTCCTGAAAAGAGTTTTATAACAGCAGCGTCAAGCCGGCATTCCTTTTGTTAATGGCGTCATCTTAGGTCACTGGTAAGCGGACTTCTCTTGGTAATTTTATCTGTTTAGTAATCCGATCCTATCTTAGGACCTACTATTATCTACTACTATCTACTATTATCTACGACTACTACGTTATTTTGGCTTGAGTTAAACCAAGAGGGTGAACGAAGTACTTAATTTGGGAGACCCAATCCAGATCGTTGAATTCGAAAGGAGACCACGCCTTGACATCAGCGTAACGCGCTCAAACCACCATCCTGGACGCAATATACCGACACCCATAGAAATTTACAAGTTAATTCGTAGATTTTATTTATTGTTTTCTTTTTCTTGCACCAAATTAATATTTTATTATTTTATTTTATTATTTTTGGAATCCTATCACATGACACAAACCTTCCGGCCAACATTACTAACCTAGACATTAAGAATCAAATCTATATTTCGGAATTACATCATAATTAATAGTTTAATTTATTATTTAAGAATAAAGGTTAAGACCGAACATCAATATATTATCATCGTAACCAATGTTAAGATTTAACTTTTATTGCAATTCATTGTATTTTTATTATGTTGAATTTTATTTGTTTTGTCATCCAAAAATTTGTGTGTCGAACCAAATTATTCCGATCCAAGAAGACCTTAAGCTTGAGAGTAAACGAACCCCGTAACAAAATATCTAATGGCGCTTGTCTGTACCGTTTCATTTTTTGCAGAGAACATCAGGTGCTGTGTCTTTTCCTCGTTCAGTTTTAGACTGTTTGCCTGAAACCATTCCCTCACATCTGTCATTATTGCTGTTTTTTGGATATTACTTCTTCTGGTGTTTTACCGATTACCAGGAACTAGGTGTCATCAGCATACAATTTTGTGCATGCAAGGTAAATCGTTAATATATATATTATGAATAATAATGGGCCTAGTATCGATCCTTGTAGCACACCTTGTGATAAAGGTTTCAAAGAGGACCTTACACCCGAAAGTTACACTATTTGATACCTTTCCAATTTGTGTTGTGCCTCTCGAGTTTATCAAGAAGAATGTCGTGCCTGACCATATCGAAAGCCTTGGTTGGGTCAGAGCAAGTAAACTGCACCTGTTCCTTTTTGTTATAGGCTTCGATAATCGTTTCGACTAGTTTCGACGCCAGTAATGCTGCTTTTCTTCTTTCTGTATCCGCGTTGATTATTTGTTAAGTAATAATTTATTTTAAAGTATGCCGGTATTTTTGTTAGTGTCAAAAGATTTGCTACAGAACTATAGTTTGTACAATCATGCAAATCTCCTTTTTTTGTAAATATGCACGATCTTTGCGACTTGCAACTCCCTCCTCAAAACATTCGTTTATTATTTTAGTTAACAGTAAAGAAATTTCTTATCCAATTTCCTGTCTAACATTGTGTTTTTTTTTTCTTTAACTGTTTTATTGTTGATATTATTTCACTTTTATTATTATATCATATTATTTTTAATTTATTCAAATAACAACTTGCTTTTTTTTTTTATTGACTGTTCTGGTAGACTGTTTTCCAACGTTACAAAGTAATTGTCTAGATCATTCGGTAAAAGGACTGTTAGTTTTCCGTTCTTTTATTATTAATTTTTGTTTCTTTACCTATCAAGGACCATATTGCTTTTTGCTTACTACTGGCGTTTTTTATATATTTACATAAGCTGCCTTCTTCGCATGATTTATCCGCTCAGTATACTTTTCTTTATATTCTCTATATATTTTGCACGTTTTTTTTTCCTCATTGACAGTAGCAATGACTACCGGCGCAGTAATAATGTCATACCCAAAACGAATGGATGATAAGCCATTGCAAAGAAAGAAACAAAATTATTTATAAACTTCACTGACAATGAGAAATGTTAGGTTCTAAGGAGAGAAGCTAGTGTGGAATCACACATTTGGTTGATGTGAATATACATTTTTTGTCGATGACAAAGCAAAATTACGAATTCTACAACGAGATTTAAATAATGCCAAGTCAAATACCAATTATATACAGTACACAATTACTCCAAAGAAATTGTAATAAAACGCTGTGCAAGAGGTTATTAATAAATTGAGTGGACAAAATTAAAAACATCAAAAAAAAAATGGAAACAACCACAAAACGAGTGAAATTTGAACGAAACTGCATGAAGTGGATGCTAAACGAAACGCTAGTGTTGTTGGAATATGATTGCGAGCGTAAACAAACGCGAAAGAGTCTAGAAGTACAAAGAGATAGCGTCGTTTTGAAGAATCAATCGAGTCAAACGAACCTTCATCGATGCAACATCTATTTTGATCTCTCTGTAAGATCTTGCCTTTTCACCCAAAATGCCACAATTCCGATTTTTGAAAGGTTTAAATATCGGCGAGAAACAACTTACCTTGAGTTTCTTTAACCTTCTATTAATTAAGATTTCTAATTTTCTTCTAACAAAATAGAAAAATATACAGTGAAAAATTACTGTGCAAGAAAAACCGTTACAAATTAATTTGTACGCACTGTATAGATTTTCATTAAAAAAAATATAACAATGATCATCGGTCTTCCACGAATCATCCTGTATATTCAGGTATTATATCAGAAAATATTTTTTTTAATTGATTGGTAGCAAAAACGGTGAAGAAAAGACAACTGCTGTTAGATGAAAGAATAAAAAATAAATTACGAACACAGGACATTTTTCCATGCAATAAGTACTTCATAAGCTATAAGCAAACTGCGCTACTTTCTTGCAAGGCTGCATATACAATGTTTTTATTTTTAGGTAATGTTTTAATTCAAGTTACGAAATTAAATGGGTTTGGAAGAGATTATTATTAGCATAAACAATGACTCATCGTCAAATAACGATTTTAAGTTTAACTCTCTGCCAAAATATAGACACTAATATCGCAAAATTAAAACAAACAATCTAGTGTGGGTACAGGAAGTTTTGAAGGCTTATGTATATGCCAGTACAAATATTTCAGATTTATTAAGTTGCAATTTTTATTAGCAATTCGGGAGAGGTTCCATAGATTACCTTTCCGCTTCTGGTTGAAACCAAGTAAAACGTATTCTCATATTGATACAACAATACCACATTATGGCAAACCATAAAACTAAGTCAACAGTAAAACTTCAATCAAAACTTTATATATCTATAGAAAAATAAAAATTAATAACCAAGCAATAATAAATTGAACGCACATAACATATATACAAACCAGTATAATATAAACACACAACTGGTGATTGGTTCCGCAGATTCTTACAAAGTTATACGTCCACCGAAAGAGCTGCATGATATGTGACCATACTATGCTATACGGTATCCAAATTTGAAAATCGGTTGTCAAGATTAATCGCAGCAAATTATTATTATTTATGCATTTATGGACCTTCAACACTTTGAACACCAACATCTGATTTGACATGACGTGTAGATCCAGAGCAAAAAATATAAATCTGACGATATTGTAACCTATAGCTTAATAATTTAAGAAGCTTTGGTTTGAGAATAATTTTATCAAACGTTAAACCTAAGCAGACCAAACCATGGACCTACTTGTCGTCCATTTTGTATGAATTCATTAATATAAATACATCACTTAACCTCTAAAATTATCAAGTCAGAAGTATAAGGAAGTAAGTCATATTATCATAACAGCTATAATTATGTAAATTCTTAATTAAATGTTGCAAGAACACAGTTCCAACTATGCTTCTGCTAAATTAAAGACTTTAAACTTAACTCTAGGCACAGAAATAACATGATAACATGTCAACTGCGTCATTAGCATAATCGTTGCTTACCATATGCACCTATATCTGCTATTCTTAGAAAGCTTGCACGGAAAAACTCTAAAGTCTGCATTAATATAATGCATTTTACATATATTTATATGCTATAAAGGAAAGACGTAAATTTTGTAAAAATATTTAACAGAATCAGAATATTATTGTATGTTATTCCTTTTAGTTGTAAAATAATTAAATCTCATTATGATAATGACGTTAGTAGACTACTTTTGTTTGTTTTTTTTTCCGTTTGGTAAACTTTAGGAATGTAGATGACACTGCTTGCAATCTTTCTGCAGAACAAATAGAACACAACATTAAATTGTTGGAACGACCACTGACACAACCGTCTCCCCTCGTAGTCAAAGAATGAATGGATCAATTCGAAATTTTAATTATTTGGCTTCGACTGTTTATTGAAGATCAGTGAACCAACTGATATTCAAAACAGGGACGACTGTAACCAACACTAAAAGACTGTTATTCACCCAGAGATAGGGGAATACCAACATATTACTAAAAATATCATCCTGAAGAAAGAAAAAATTACGATTCACACAAGATTGCAATTGCTAGACGCATTTCCAGACCGGAAGCCAAACAGTGTATGTATATATGAAAAAAACTATAAATTTTGCTGAAACCTCCTTTGCCATGTTAAATATAAAAGAAAGTATGCATGATTTATTATAATAAATTCACAGCATTACCACATGTGAAAATTCCTGATTTACCATGCTAAAATTACTGTACTTTTTTGCAGTGTAGTCTCTTGATCATTAAAAGACGAAATAGCAACTACTATGAAATTTAAATCCTATTCTTAATTACAACTCCCTAATTGACAATTATATCATTTTTGCCCGTACAATAACAAAAATATTCAACAGCCAATTCGCCAAAACAAACAAAACACAACATCCCACAGTATACATATTTTAATGCAACGAGGTGTTCCTTCCAACTTTTTATGGCGCAGATTATATCGCAGATATCGTCGAATTACCATTAGCTCATAATTAATTATATTTCCTTCTTAAAAATAAGAAAAGCACGCAAGTAATACATCCCGTATTCTCATTACCTTTAAGCGTCGCTATATATCCATATCCAATTATCAACTTCTTTCGTTTGCCCGCATAAGATAATTACCAACGTATGCATATTTAACGTCTTAAAGAGCGCGGATTGGACCGTACGAAGAGACCTATTAAACAGATAATTACTCGTATTATGTAAATTTAAAATTACACCGCACCGGTGAAAGAAATTTATTTCGGAGTTTTATTGGCATGAATGCGTGTATACATATACGTAGGTACGAGGGGAATTTGCAATTATCTTTCGAGAAGAAGGCCAAGAATTAAAAATATATGTGTATATAGGGATAAATAAATAAGTGGATCATGAATTAAATATGAGAAGGACTTGTATCCGTTATGTTATTAAGCAAATAAGGTGAATAAGAGATATTGGTAGATATAGTCGTTAAAATTATTGTATGATCTGCTACTTGAATTGCTGTTTTATGATTTTTGTTTAGGTATTTATATACTAACATATTTCTATGGTAGTTTCTCTAATGGTGTAAATCCGTCCCCATTCACATTTCTCTGGCATTTATGTTACATTCATGTTCGACGTCTGGGGTGTACGAGTCTAGTATTGAAAAATGAAATACTAAACATAAGCTAAATCTTTGAAAAGGACGAAAATCAAATACTTTTTGAAGAGAGTAGAAATACAGACAAAGGATGTGGGGAGAATGAAGTTAAAAGTCAAATTGTATGTGTTAAAAATGGAAATGTAAATCAAAGATTGGAAAACATAATAATCTAAAACGATCGTGGTTTAGGTATTTATATACATACCAACATATTTCTATGGCAGTTTCTCTAGTGGTGTAAATCCGTCCCCATTACATTCCTCTTGCATTACAGTTACATTCATGTTCGACGTCTGGGGTGTACGAGTCTAGTATTAAAAAATGAAATACTAAACATAAGCTAAATCTTTGAAAAGGATGAAAATCAAATACTTTTTGAAGAGAGCAGAAATACAGACAAAGGTTGTGGGGAGAATGAAGTTAAAAGTCAAATTGTAGCGTTAAAAATGGAAGTATAAATCAAAGATTGGAAAACATAATAATCTAAAACGATCATGGTTTAGGTATTTATATACATACTAACATATTTCCATGGCAGTTTCTCTAGTGGTGTAAATCCGTTCCCATTACATTCGTCTTGCATTACAATTACATTCATGTTCGGCGTCTGGGGTGTACGAGTCTAGTATTGAAAAATGAAATACTAAATATAAGCTAAATCTTTGAAAAGGACGAAAATCAAATACTTTTTGAAGAGAGTAGAAATACAGACAAAGGATGTGAGTAAAATGAAGTTAAAAGTCAAATTGTATGTGTTAAAAATGAAAGTATCAATCAAAGATTGGAAAACATATTAATCAAAAACGATCATGGTTTAGGTATTTATATAAATTCTAACATATTTCTATGGCAGTTTCTCTAGTGGTATAAATCCGTCCCCATTACATTTGTCTTGCTTTACAATCACATTTATGTTCGACGTCTAGGGTGTACGAGTCTAGTATTGAAAAATAAAATGCTAAACTTAAGCTAAATTTTTGAAAAGGACGAAAATCAAATACTTTTTGAAGAGAGTAGAAATACAGACAAAGGATGTGGGGAGAATGAAGTTAAAAGTCAATTGTATGTGTTAAAAATGGAAGTATAAATCAAAGATTGGAAAAACATAATAATCTAAACGATCATGGTTTAGGTATTTACATACATACTAACATATTTCTATGGCAGTTTCTCTAGTGGTGTAAACGCGTCCCCATTACATTCGTCTTGCATTACAATTACATTCATGTTCGACGTCTGGGGTGTACGAGTCTAGTATTGAAAAATGAAATACTAAACATAAGCTAAATCTTTGAAAAGGACGAAAATCAAATACTTTTTGAGGAGAGTAGAAATACAGACAAAGGATGTGGGGAGAATGAAGTTAAAAGTCAAATTGTATGTGTTAAAAATGGAAGTATAAATCAAAGATTGGAAAACATAATAATCTAAAACGATCATGGTTTAGGTATTTACATACATACTAACATATTTCTATGGCGGTTCTCTAGTGGTGTAAACGCGTCCCCATTACATTCGTCTTGCATTACAATTACATTCATGTTCGACGTCTGGAGTGTACGAGTCTAGTATTGAAAAATGAAATACTAAACATAAGCTAAATCTTTGAAAAGGACGAAATTCAAATACTTTTTGAAGAGAGCAGAAATACAGACAAAGGTTGTGGGGAGAATGAAGTTAAAATCAAATTGTATGCGTTAAAAATGGAAGTATAAATCAAAGATTGGAAAACATAATAATCTAAAACGATCGTGGTTTAGGTATTTATATACATACTAACATATTTCTATGGCAGTTTCTCAAATGGTGTAAACCCGTCCCCATTACATTCGTCTCGCATTACATTTACATTCATGTTCGACGTCTGGGGTGTACGAGTCTAGTATTGAAAAATGAAATACTAAACATAAGCTAAATCTTTGAAAAGGACGAAAATCAAATACTTTTTGAAGAGAGTAGAAATACAAAGGATGTGGGGAGAATGAAGTTAAAAGTCAAATTGTATGTGTTAAAAATGAAAGTATAAATCAAAGATTGGAAAACATAATAATCTAAAACGATCGTGGTTTAGGTATTTATATATATATACTAACATATTTCTATGGCAGTTTCTCTAGTGGTGTAAATCCGTCCCCATTACATTCGTCTTGCATTACAATTACATTCGTGCTCGGCTTGGGATGTACGAGTCTAATATTAAGAAAAGAACTAAAAATTCTAATACCGTGTAATAATATATTCCATTAGGACTTACTTTACATTTCTAAAGTCTGTATAAGTTGGAATAGATAATGATTGATGTCCATTTTTGGAGGTTTTGATGGTAATATTTTTTCCTAGGTAAAAATTACGCTCTTTTTATTGAAATGTAATCCATATCTTCCACGGTTTTCTATTTATTAAAATAAATAAGACGCAAATACAAATATCAGCTTATAACAAAAACACCCATTCATGGACATCATCAAGCCTTTTTAAGTAATGTTGCATTTGGTTACATTAGACATATGGACATCGGCCTTTTACATTTTGATATCAGCGTTTAAAAGCGCCAGTTGTCCCAAATCTCAAGTAATCTAAGCTGCAAAAATCTTATTTTTCCCTTCCATGTTAAAATCTATGTTGGTATTTAAAATTTTTCGTTGTATCAAGATGAATAGAATACAAAAAATGGTGTCAATGGTACAGAACAGCGTCGATCTACATGAGGAACAACCGTCATCATGCGGCCATTTGTATCAATTACCGGCATCCGGCTGTGATTTTAATCTTCGCACAAAGTGATTTAAAGTTGGCATCTGTTATGCCAAAAGGACGAATAGACCGTTGCCGTTTTTAGATTGAGCCATTATAATTATGGCAGTGCAACTGTATTTGACGATATTTTTGGGAAATTATCGCATCGAAGGCTTTGATTCCCGCACTCGCAATTAGTTAGTAATGTTAAACTCTGGTGAATGCAATTGACATTGGTAAATTGCAGCATTAATAAAGTGATTTCTATCATCACCAGGGGTTGAGGGCGATTATTTATCTTCGATTTTAATTACATGATAGCCGTGTATACGATTTTACCCATTATAAAATTTTAAAACCGTTTGAAATACCAAAATACAATTAATCGTTAAATTTAATTAATTACACAAAGGAAATAAACAACAACCATATATTCATCCTAAAATATCAGCGTCGAATATAATTATCATAGTTGCGTTAATAAGACCGTTTATATTTTTCTAATCAGTATAATATACCAAACAGCTAGCTAATTGTAATTTAGATACCCGAGATAGAATGGAACGAAAACAGAATGAAATTTAATCTTAATTGGTACTTATTTATTGCGTGGTGATGATGTGTGCAAGTAATCTCCGTATACGCTCGTTAAATTTTAAAGAAGGAACTCATTCTATACGCTCGGGTTGGGAACTGAAATTGTTATTTACACAATTAGATGAGTTTTTATTGTTATCGTTTTACGTTCTTAAACGCTTAGAATTCATTATGTAATTGTGTTATTATTATTGTTTTTGTTGGTCGAGTATGATAATGTGATAAAAATTAATTTAATAACGATGCTTGATATGATGTGAGGTCGTGAACTTATAGTAATAAACGTTATAATGAAAATAGTGTTTATGGAACGTAAAAAGTGTTTACGAATTCAAATATATTGAGTGTTTTTTGAACTAATTTAAGATTTAATCGTATGGTTAAAAAGTTACGCTATAGGTTTCCATATGCGTGTCCCAGCGAAGAAGGTTTAAGAAAAAATCGTACTGTTATTTCATTTTGAAGAAAGTGTTTTCTACTAACGATTTCTAAAAGCCAATCTTGCATAGCCTAATTATTATTATTGACTATACAGACTGTACCAAATTTACGCGAACACCTGCTTATTCCGTTGTTTTAAATAATGAAAAATGAATACGGTGCACAGTGGTTCAGAACGCGAAAAAAGCGATCGAAAATCATATTTTCAACTTTTTCGTACAAAGTTAAAATTGCAGTAATTTAATCTTGAATAGTTGCTCTATTTATGATGTAAATAATATGCATCTTATTTACATAAGTTTTTCTATATTTACTTTCAAAGTTCAGTAAAATTGAGACGTTTCTACGTATAGAAATTAGGGTGTAATTAAAAAGACTGTACCACAAGCAAATGCGCTTATTTATTGATGTCATTGTAATGTTGTTATACACTGCTAAGTGTATTATTAAGTCGCATTACTTATTATTGGATAATGTTTACCTGGTACAAGAAAATTAATTGTTTGTAACAGGTAATCGGATTATAAAAATTTGCCTTAAGTAGAGGATTAAGTTTAGTTCTACACAACCCTACACGGTAATTACCTCATTTATGGGTAAATTAGCTATTTGGCTTTGTAAATTCAAGAAAATTGGCTGCCAATATTTGCCTATTCAGACGATATAAAAGAAAACTACACTTGATACCCGATCAGTCGAAACTCAACTTTGAGTCGAAACTTTATGCAGATTATTCTGTGCGCTATTTTCGAAATTTCTGACGTTAGAGTGGTTGTAAAATATTGTGTTTTTGTGGCAATAGTTTTTTGAAAAGTTGTAACATAATGGACGCGAAGAAAAGTCGATTGGTATTAAACGAAGTCGCTATGAAGAATGACGATAAATCGACTAAAAGTAAAAAACGAGCAATGTATCGGTTTATACTTGATACATATGGGCTTGCCGAAGAAGATAAATCAAGTAAAAATATTTTGTATTGGATTAAACACATGTTTTTTCCAAGATATTTTCAATATTGGAAATCGTCCAATAGAACATCAAGTGTTTTTATTAAAAAGCATAATGTTTGGCTACAAGAAGTTATTTTTCCTGAATCTGTTTACTGCGATCGACCATCAACTTCGGGTATTCGAGGTCATCCTTTAAAGAGTTTTGCTGAAAGTTCTGTTATAAAAAGGCGCTCAGAAAAAGTACTTCCGTGGAGGAACTTGTACATGCCACTGCAATGAAAGTACGAGAAAATCGAGATAAAAGTACTGCCGACTTGATAATAGAAAGTACTTCAACTACACCAACTAGAGGCAAACGTATTATGGAAAAATGGAGGAGTCCCGAACAAGAACAAAATGCCATGTCACCTTTAGATTGTTTAGATACAGCACAAAAATACGTTCAATTGTACAATTGGTATTATATGCCTACTTCAGTACATAAAATTTTGTTTCATGGGGCTTCGGTCATTAATAACGCAATTTTACCCATTGGTGAATTGTCAGAAGAAGTACAGGAAGCAAAAAAAAAGATGTGAACAAATTTCGTACACATTTTACGAGAAAATCATCAAAGGAGCATACAAATGAGGACTCGTTTTGTCGATTAATATTATATATATTAAATTCTGATCCATATTTAAGTTTACAACATTTAACTGATTCTAGAAAACGGTAATTTGATTCGGATGTTTTAGAGTTAGTAAATGTTATTGGGGAAGATGATACTGCACTGGATATATCATCTGAATATTATATCTTCCGATTCTGATTAATTATTCACAAAATATAAAATGTAATTGTTTCTTTTCCATTTTTGTTTTGACTAATGGTGTTGCTGTTCATGTATAAAAACATTTTACTGAAGCAAAAAGGCTTAATTTTTTTAAGGGTTTTTTTTATTGAGCAAGTACAAACTACTAAACATGTCAAATTCAATGCATTAAGGGGTGCTTTTGACAAACAAATACTTGGAATTTGCGAACTAAACTGCACAATTTGTATAAAAAATATTCTATGTACTTGTATTAAGTGATATCAATTTTTCGCATTTAAGGGTTGTATTTTAGGGTAGGTTTTACAAATACGGATTTTTTATGCATAATTTCAGATTCAGCATACCCAAAAACATAAGGTTACTCAACTTTTAATGTAAAATTTGTTAAAACTAAAGAGTAAACAATTTCGATCGCGTGTTTCGCGTTCTGAACCACTGTGCGGTGGAGCTATTGCTGACAGCACTCTTTTATAGAGGCAGTGGTAATTTTAGTTTTATTTTAAATCAGTTGGATACATTTTGCAAACATAAACACATTGATTTGCCAAGACGTGAAAAAGTAATTTATATTTACGAAATGACCAATAAGACATAACTATTTCTACGTGGCACTTTATCTTTTTGCATTTTAATATAACAAACGACTTGTAATTGAAATACGATGCGATATTAAATTTAATTCCAAAAATATGAAGAGAAACAATCTTTTGTAGGTGTACATAGAATTGACGATAACTTCCTCAAATGAACATTTTGAAAAAGAAATCCAAAAACACGTTTTATTTTTTCATGCAGTTTAAAGATTGAAAAAAAGAAAAATTGATTTTATAATATACCTACAAGAGCAGAAGTGAGAAAAAGTGGTTCTACGAAATTTTATCAAAATCGGACAGATCAACTTGGGCGCATTTCTTTGTAGGTATTTCGAAATTTGGTTTAAATTTTCATCTTTTTATTCTATTTTTATTCGTTGTTAGTATTACTAGAGTCATCTACCGGCGTGCAGTTGAGCTAGGTTGGTGGCTTAACTGTTTTTCGAATTTTACTTTTCAATTAGGGTTTTAGAATCGCTTTTTATCTTATAATAATAAGTTCATTCTTTGCAACGTAGTATTTCTTTTCTTTTGTTTAGCATCGTTTTTTGTTGTCCTTTCATCTAGTCAGATTTCTTTCCGTTGTTGTGGTGATGAATAATCTTCGCTGAGTAAGTCGGTATACTCAGCGAAGATTATTCATCACCACAGCATCTTTCGAGGAGTTTATCTACATACGTGTGGACAACGCCGTTTGCCGGCCATTTTTCTTCAGAAAGTCGACCCGCTGCGTCAGGACTAAAATTACTTCGCTACCCCAAGAAGTTCAGATTATTTTTATTTTATCTATCCTGATATATCGTCGCTTATTTACGAAAGTTATCGCCGCCTGTTTTAGTATTATTACTCTGGTTACATCACTACGTTCAGTACGTGAAGTTGTTTGTTGTTTACAATCTTATTATTCACGAATATTAAACATATCTAGCAGCCCCCAACATCTCCATCATTTGTCGACATTTTTAACTTTTTTTTTTACTTTTATTTAAATAAATACATGTAGTAGGTAATAAATATTTAAAATAGCCAGGCTCAGTATACTCTATTTTGTTTATGGCTCAGAAAATTTTAAGGTAATTGAAAAGTAATAATATCTTTAAAATTAATGAGTTCAGGCCTAAGGTATGTTATATCTTACTTATTCAATATTTATTGGTATTTTTAAAAATAGGATAATAAAGTGGGTATTGTGCTGTGCCAAGGTTTCGGAGCACCCTGTACAAATGCGGATAATTTTACGTTATAGAGTTATACAAGAATTACCTCTCAAAGTGAAACACTCCGTATATGTACAGTTGATTCCATCACAATCTACTATTGTTATAATGTTAGTTCAGTTTGTTTAGTTTTCCTAACGAGACCATTAGACTCTGACGAAGTCGAACGTTTTTGCCGCACTCTACTGTATGTTGTACGTATCTTCTTCGAATGAAAATTTTGCCAGTTTTCCCTAACTAGGTCAATGTTCATTAACTATATACTTAGCCCGTCCGAGAGAAAGATATAAATACAATAAGTAATTACGGAGCAGTGGGAGTCTCTCTCTCTCTCTAACGGATCGCCCATAAGCGGCTTTGCCAATTGCGTTTAGGTACCCCCATTACCGATTATAACTGCGGCAATTACTTGCCCGTTTTTAAGACCGATGAAATGAAATAAAATTACTCCTCCGGACAGATAAATGGGCATGAGAAACTGAGTATCAGGAATTAAATCCTACGCTCGACGTTCAACCGTCGATGGAAAAGGAAAAATCCCGTAATTAGTGGACGATCCATTCGACGAGGAAGTTTACACAATTAAGAACCTGAAACGTGTGTGTGCGTGCGTGTGTGTGATTGTATTTCTTAAGGGTTTACTTAATTAAAAGTTTTTGCCATCGTTGTTCCCCTGTAATTTGTGCTTTATTTGTATCTCCGTGTGCTAGGAGGTAATTTCTTGTTTTACATCGCGAATACTAGTCGTATAATTTGTCAAGTTTATAGTCCTTCCGAGGCATTAATCGGCAGGAAAAGTGTAAACGTACAGAAATAATGGATATAATATCAACAACTAAGAAAAAAATAAATAGAAAACTACTTATAGTACATTCTCATATCATATTGGACACCGCAACATCTTTATTACATACTGAAGCAGGTATGGTGATTCAACAACGTATACAAGTCCTGAGATATTATAAAAACACATTTGAATAAAGAAATGTATACATGTCTATACATATGTATACTGGCCGACTTATTTATTGTCGTCGTCTACAGCGCAGTGACTATCAAAACTACTTACCATTTGCACAGGTGCGCGTTCGGCTGGCGTCGGCTGTTCCAGGTAAATGATTTATTAGGGTATACAGTTGTAAAACACTTTGCAATTATGCATATCAGGTAGAAAAAATGGATTATTCAATATTACAAGTAAACCTTGTATATAGCGGTTTGAACGTGTTTTGAATTGAAATATCTCTTTCATAACTTGGACCCAAATGACTCTTAAAACTCATATAGAAATAAATAAAGTGTGGTATTCATGGTAAGTCTTGTGTATTAATTGTTTTAAAAACGTAGGATATAGGAAATATCAGAGGAAGACTTCATAAAACTATAGCTTCAACAAATATTAGCTATTGTAAGCATTTATTAATTACTATTTTCTTAAATGGCGACTTCAATAATATTTAATTATTAGCATTTACTATTGCAGGATCCACCTACGTGTAACTAACGGTATAAAATTGCTATTCATAAAAAAATTAAAACTATGTTTAGTCTGGTTATATTATTTATTTAAGTAAACATGCTAATTCCAAATATAAACAATATAAAATCTAATTACGTAACTGTCATTAAATATATAAACATATACAAACAAAAAATGGTAATGTAAAACGTAACCAAAAAAGAAACGCATTCTGCAAAAATAAATATACACTCTAAAAAAAAAACAAATTTTGAAAAATATATAAACAAAATATATCCATAAATTAATAAAAGAATAATTCTAAATGAAAGGATTTACACCCTAATTGAAATAAACAACAATTTTAATAAAGTGTGTTAATTATCACATCACTGAAAATCAAGCTTTTCTTTGAAATTTTAATACACAAATTATAAATTCATTACTTTTATGAGAATTGCCTAAATTTGCATTTGCCATTTACCTACAATTACAAAACTCGGCCGTTTACGATAATTACCACTAGTCCTTTATGTAATCCAACGACGCCTAGTGTTTTTGAATGACGAGCTCATATATCCACATGATAGTGTTTAGTTGAGCAATAAATTTTTAAAAACACTTTTTTCATATTTATGTTTTAAAATGCATATAAATATATAAAAAAATTACATAAATCTGCAAAAAAAAAATCATATAGACTCATGTTGTCTTTACGAAAACAAGAATATTTGAGTGAATCCATTCTCAATTTTATAATTTTTTTAAATTGTAGTCATATTTAATTATACTTGTTCTAATTTTCTTAGTAATTTTGTGGTGCAAGTATTTCCCTCTAACTCTGAAATTAGGAACATTAGGAGTATGTAGTTTTGTTAATCATTTAAATTCATTCCTCACGTAAATATTAAAAAAAAAGTTTTTACAGAATTATTATTGCTCTGCCACATAAGTATATCAGCTCGTTATTCAGTAAAATTTTACTCGTTGGATTACATTGAGGATTTATATTAATTATGGTAAGCGGCTGAGTTTTATAATTGCCCCAGATTGAAATGCATATAATTAATGAGTTTATAATTTGGCTATTGAAATTTCAAAGGAAAGCTTTATTCTTGGTAATGTGATAATAGTTTATGTAGTATATTAAAATTTCTGTTTAATATAATTGCTCTATAAATAGCATCATTTAACAAAAAGTTTAACAAAGGATATGTGTGATTTTCTTAGGAACGAATTTTACGATGTTTCTTACCTGGGGGTAATTATAATAACAATATTTATTGAAACTAAAGGTAATGAATTTATGAAGTATTACTCTTTTGTTTTTCTAATACATTTCCTATTTTAAGAATAAATTCTATACAAATAAAGTAAATAAAATTTAATAGAAATAACCCAGCAATTAATATAACTTGATTTGTTATTTATACATTCACTTCATTATGATAGTCACTACACTGTAGATGACATTAAATAAGTTGGCCAGTGTACAGCTTCATATACATGGCGGAAGTTTACGTATATATAAATAAAAATATAGAAATCAGATAGTCCTAACAATAAAATAGAAATTGATATTGGTAAATCCTTGACTGTTAATAGAATTCTGTTGCCTAGTTGATAAACAATTAAATATAAATTTAACGTCTGAGTTTTCACCATCGAACCTTGATGTTAAAAGCTTAATAAATTCGAAAGTTTATTTTCGTGATTTGATTGGTATGACGCAGTATTCTAAATGATTTCGCGTATTGTTTTATACAGCGTATCGCATTTAGTTGTGAAGACAGCTTAAATTTCCTTTACTTGAAGGAGTACAGGTTTGATTTTGCGCACATTCATAGAGATTAATGAATAGAATGGTCAGACGTGTCTGCTTACACGGCCCGCACTCGTCTGGCGCTATGCGGAACGTTTAGCCCAAGTAAAGGCAGTAAAATCACTCCCTCCGATTCGTGTGTCTAGTATCTAGTATCAGTGTTAGTCGAGTCTTGATGCGAGATATGCAATTCTCCATTAACGTTTTACGGAATTTTAGGATTTGATCCTTATTTCTTTAACAACTTGTTGAATGCTGAACATTTAATTAACACCTTAGATGGAGAATTTTGGGGATGCGTTAGAATATGTATTTGCAGTTGGATGGTGCGTTAATTCACACCGCAAGAATTGTTTGTTAATGGTAGAACGAATATTTTCCAATGCGCTGGTAAGAAGAAATGGTCCTTTTGAACTGTGGCCTTTGAGGTCTCCCGATATTACACTAAAATAAAATATACAAAAGAAGACTCAGAAACAGAGAACAAAAATTGTGCCGCAATAAGGCAAGCCTGTCTTGACATCAGCATCCCAGAATTGAGACGACTAGCTAAATATGCAATCGGAGGAGAATTGAAAAGTATATTTGAATATACGGACGATTAGTTGAGAGAGATTACATTCGATTCTTCAAAAAAACTTAAATTTGTTTGCTCTGAAACCAGAGGCTGAACGGAAATGTTTGAATGCTATACACAAGATGAATGAACAGCTACATCTGTGAACGCCGCCAATGCGTAGAATAGTGTGAAAACAACTGCGTTTTGTGAGTGGGCTGTTTTTTGTAAACTCGATATTTAAAAATATTATGGCGCAAAACTTTTTTAAATATTTGTAACTTAGACTTAATATTTTTGACTTTATGAAAAAAAAGTGAAGATGCATTCATGTCTGCCCTTTATAGAATTATTTTATGTCAAGTACACTTTTTTAATAATAAAGTTAGATGCGAAGTTTTTCTTATGTGGAAAAAAATAGTGAAAATTAACATAGGTCAACAAAATTTCAATTTTTATTTTGTCCCAAAGGTAAAGTTGGTGAACTTGGTAGTACTTTTTAGTAGATTTTTTCTCTCAGGCAGGGTTTCAGACTGACAAAGCAATGAAATGTTGTTAAAGCATATATTATAATATGTGTATAAATCATGAAAAAATGGCGTACAAAGTAATATGTGCTGATATATGACTTTCGGCTGTACTTCGCATCGGAAACAACTCTCTTCAACATCCAGCAATAATCTGTCAATATAGCAGAGCTCCATTTGCCTTGGTAGCTTCTTCTTCTTTCACCATGCTCGTTACTGACTGCTCCAAGGTTTTTTGGGAAAAAGTCCAACTGGAAGCCAAGAGAGAGTACAGACTCATCTTGCAACCCATGGCTTTATATGAGGCCAGTAGATTGTTAACAATCTCTACGTAGTTATCGGCTTTACCATTTCCTAAGAAGCCGTGGCAAATCTCCTTAAAAGACAACGATTCTGCCTTTTCAATTCCATTCAGCGCCTCAACAAATTTTTCATCTTCGAAGTAGCTGTTTGATCTGAGGTCCCACGAAAATATCTTCCTTTACCTTAGCATTACTGATCTAAGGGAACTTACTCCTCACAATGTTAGTTAGTTTTATCCATACCTTTGACAAAGTTTTTCATCAACCCAAGTTTAATGTGCAAATGGCGCAAATAATTTTTTAGAGAAGTGGGGTACCAATGACATTCTTAATTCGTGGTGTCAGTGAGGTTCGTTTTGGACACTCTTTCTTTTTATAACGATTTTTCTATATCGACTGTTCTCTTCACAGAGGAAACAACAATACTTTGTGTACCTGAGCAAAAGTGAAACAACTTTCACATTGCCACAAATATTCCACTTAAAGACGTTATACCTTATTATATAATTGTTTTCAACATGCAAAAGTATATGGGAATCATGGATTTTTGTGCTTGTGACAAACATCCTGTAAGCCAGTGTAATTAGCTCACATTTCCTCAAAATCTAATTGAAGAGGTGGTATAGTAAGCATGATTAGCTTTAAAATGAACCATGTCTCATTTTCCGATTTTCCCTCGAAAACTTCTTTTTTATAATAACAATTGCTTTGTTTTATTCCACAAGATAATTAATGAGGTCGTCTTTTCCAGTGGTAGTTACAGTAAATCTCCACGTTAAATAAAATTGGATTAAATAGAAATTACAATTTAAACTGCAGCTCGCATAACTGGGATTGATAAACATTGAACACGGAACGGGTTATCTTGTGCTTATTTTGTGATATATTTATTAGTATTGTTGTAAATATTTATATCCGCCAAAAAGGGTTGAAACGATGCAAGTCAAAGTATTTTGCATAAATGAAAATTTGATTCAAATTCAGTGCCAAATTGTGCCGCGTAAAATTGAAATTCTGCGGCAACAGAGAATGTCTTGAATAATAAACCCATTGAGTCTACTCCGCGTTACAATTCCTGACCTTCCCTTGTTAATGAGATACCCTGTAGTAAGTATACGTGAAATGATAACCACATATTATACTATGAAGAAGATAAATAAAAAGAGCATTTGTTCCTGTTGTTAATGAAAGATGTTTTAATATAACGTGCGGCCGAGATAAAACTGTCCGTCCTTCCAACACGCTCCTAATTAAGCAGAAATTATCCAAACATTAATTTGCGACACGTAAACAAATATAAAATTAATTTCCACAGATCGCCTACTTTCCGTCCGTCGTCGTGGCCATTAATTGCAATTACATGTAGCGACGATGCGGCCATCTGTTGACATCCCGATAAGGACGTCAAATATGTCGGACTGAAACGAAACAGAGTCGCGCGGGAAACAGTAATTAAAAACCAGTCCGGATGAGGAGGGGAAAAGAAAAACTCGGGGGAGGGAGGAGAAATAATAACGTAAGGAATTTATTACCGCCTTATTATTACTACTGCCGAAACAAGCGCTGGAATATCGAAAAATAAAAACAAAACGACGCTGTAAAGGGTGGGGAGGAGGAGGGGGGGGGGAGGATACAAACAGCACTATAAAAATGCACTATTTCACGGAATTAATTAACGCGAGAGAGAGAAAGAGTGCGCGCGAGAGAGAGGTCGATGGAGGTTATTGATATTAAAACAAGTGAACGACTGACAAGTCGGCTTGATTTATTCGTGCAATATCCTGGCGGGAAATTTAATTCTCGTCGGGGCCCCGTCTTAAAGATTTCCGAAATTAAAAAAGATCGTAATATAAATGACAGTGTTATGACAAGGCCCGCGACGGGCGGGGAACGGAATACGACCTCTTAACTTTTCATTATTAAAAAATATTATTTAGGAATCTGCATCTGAATGCAGCCGGAGTTATAACCCGGAATTAAACGCGAACCGGCGTAAAAATGAGGTAAGTGTTTGGTGAAATTTAATTACGCCCTCGTGATAATGCTGGTAGATCTTAGATCTTGTTCGTCCTTCACAATTAGAAGTCCGTCTTGTAATATAACTTACTCAATTTATGGATACTCTAATATCTACAACCTTAAAACACTGGTCAAAGAACATACAAGAGCATGCAAATCTACATCAAATTACAGGGCACTTCACCTGTCAATTGTTATGTGAAGAGGACAACTTTTAATAACGGTCTAAACTTCTCCTAAACCCCTCACCACAAACTGCACTAAACTGGGCGTACACTTCTCACAGAAAAAATCGGGACACCAGCAATTCAGAATTTTAAAATTTTTTGATTGTAAATGCAACTTTCGGAGGACGTATTCACTTATCATAGCCATAAATCACTTAATTATGTATATTACTACGATCAAAGGTAACGACTAGAAATTTAAACAGAAAAATAAATATATAGAGAGAAAAAGATTTATGTATAGAATAAACAAATCGGAGTTTCGGTGGCGGCGTTTCCTTTAGAAATACCAATGAAAAAAAAAATACCTAACAACAAAAAGAACTCTTGAATAGACGGTTTCATTTAGAAATATATATGTACTACAATATTTAACTTGTTTGATGTTATGTAGAGATAATTCCTTTTTAAGAAAAAGTGGTGATGGGATTTTATTATTTAATATTATGTTACTTGTTAGTGCTGCTTTGATATTAGTTACTTACTTCGATTTATGCTCGCGAGTATTAGTTTAGCAATAGACAATATGTCAGTCAGCCTCCTCAGTTTTGGGATAATGTGATTTTCACAGATTTATTGACTACACTATTATTGATGTATTAATTACAATTGTTGTTTAATATTCTTAATATTGTATTACTATAAAGTTTCCTTCTATCTATAAAAAAAATACCAAAACCATGTTTAAGATTATTTATAAAATTCTTAGATAAAGCAATTAAATTCGCAAAAAAATTATTTATTTTATGAACCCTCCATTTATTGTATTTTCAGGAAATATATTTTAGCTGTCGCCTGTGTAATCTGACGTCGTTGATCTATTTTCTTGAGATATGGCCAACACTGGGTCTCTTTACAAACTGTCTTTATGTAGCACAGGTTTATTAACAATTATTTAAAATATTATTGGATTTATAATACATAACAAACATTGTAAGAAAGCATATTGTTCGTCAATCTACTAACTAAAATATTTATTTTTGAATTTGATACATTTAATATTTTTTCGTTGCTACTGCCTGAAGCTGTGTTACCCGACCAAAAGTGTTAGCTATATTTCAATAAAGTAGAACGACATTGGATTACACAGGCGATAGTTAAGATATATTTCTTGAAAATACAATAAACGAAGGGTTAATAAAATAAATAATTTCTTTACGAACTTAATTGCTGTAAAAATGTTAAATACTAAATAATCTTAAACTGTTTTTCATAATTTTTAAAAACAGAAAAATATTTTGTAGTACAACAATATTTAAGAATACCAAACAACAACAATAATGAGTGCAATAATAGTGTAATTAATCAATGTAAAAATCAAAAGCAATACTCACGAGCATAAATCAAACTAAGTAACTAATATCGTAGTAATAGGTAATATAATTTTAAGATCCCATCGCTATATGTTTTCTTAAAAAAGGAATTATCTCTACATAACATCAAACAAGTTAAATACATATATGTGTATTTCTAAATGGTGCCGTCTACTCAAGCGGCCTTTTATTTGTTGTGTATTTTTTTTGCATTAATATTTCCGTATTTGGTATTTCTAAGGAAACACCGCCACCGAAATTCCAATGTGTTTATTTAATGTATAAACCTTTTTCTCTATATATATTTATATTTCTGTTTAAATTTTTAATCTTTTACCTTTGATCGCAATAATACACACAAAAAAGTGATTTATGGCTTTGATAAGTGCATATATCCTCTGAAAGCTGCATTTACACCCAAGAAATTTTAAAATTCACGATTGCTGGTGTCCCGATTTTTCCTGTGAGAAGTGTACGTTTCGATAGCAAATAGCTAAGCATCATCAGCAGAAACACTGAACTAAATTTTAATAACGGGTCTGACAGTTTAAAACTATTCATGGGGGCGCTGCAGCCCCACCCTTAAAATTTGAATGGATAATATGGATCTTGCTGCTAACCGCTATCCAGAGACAGACATTGCTGGGTATCACGGGTGCAATTAACAGTACAAATACCGCCTCTTTGGAGACCATTGTGGGACTCCCCCCGCTGGAGCTTTATGTGAGAGCGGAGGCTATGAATGCGATGCTTAGACTGAAAGCCAACAACCTGTGCATTCCCAACTCAGGGTGGGAGGGCACGATGCGGACGGGCCATTGTTGCAAATGCCCACGGACAGCATGGCACCCGAAATTATCTTCACTGAAAAGGTGAAAATCTCCATGCCTAACAGAGACCAGGCACGTAGTGAGATCACTGCTAATGATAACTGGTTCACGGACGGATCCAAATCCAGCCAGGGCACAGGAGCCGGTATTTGTGGACCCAGTCCTAATCAAAGGATATCCATAAGCCTGGGGAAACATGTTTCACAACATTCGCACTTGTTTACTATATCAGGAAACTGCTACAAAAATTAGCAGCTTGGTTTGATATTGAATAGCTGCTACAAAATAGCAGTTTAGTAGCAACCCCTCGCTACATGCTGTGTGTCGTAATCATTCCCAGCAATGATTTTCGATAAACGTTTGGGCCGGACTGGTCAACGGACAACACATTGACTTATTTGTGTTGCCAAATCGATTAATGGAGGTCATTATCTCTTGTTTTGCAAAACCAACTGATGGAACTACTGGAAGAAGTTCCTTTGAATGCATGTCGAGAAATGCGGTTTCTTTACTATGACGCATGGCCGCATTTTAATCGTTTAATTTACCGACATTTAGATAATGCGTTCCATGGATTCCTCGATTACCCGACCTTAATCCCCTTGATTTCTGATAATGGGGGGTTGTGCAGACTATGATAGTAGAATAGCTACAAGAGTTCTGGGCCAAAATTCCATAACATTTACTACAGGGGGTCTAAATTTATTTTACTTCCGGTTTCGGGTGTTTATTGCTATATCTGTTCCTTTTCTTCTTCGCTCTCTCTTAACCGCGTTTCAGGCGGTATTTAAGCCGTTCTACAAATTGTTTAAAACGTTCCAATAGCTATTTAAACTCTTCTAGAAATAGTTTAAGCTATTCCAAGGCTGTTTAAACTGTTACACGAACTGTTTAAGCTGTTTTGGAAGTTGTTGAAGCCTTTCCAAGAGCTGTTTGGGCTGTTTCAAGAGCTGTCTAAGTTTAAACAGCTCTTGGAACTATTATATTGTTTAAGCACAGCTCTTAAAACCGCATAAACAACTTCCAAAACAGCTTTAAACAGTTCCTAGAACAGCTTAAACAGTTCCTGTAACAGTTTAAACAGTCTTGGAATAGCTTAAACAGGTTCCGGGACAGTTGAGTGGCTTAAACAGCTCTTGGACCGTTTTAAATAATTTGTAGAACAGTTTAAACACCTCCTGAAACGCGGGTAAGAGAGAACGAAGAAGAAAAAGGAACAGATATAGCAATAAACACCCGAAACCGGAAGTAAAATAAATTTGGACCTCCTGTGTAAACCTTATGGGATTTTGGCCCAGAACTCTTGCAGCTATTCTGCTCATGGTATACTCCAACGATATATGTAATTGATTGGCAATTGGAATGAGGCAGCTGTGGCGACAATTTGACGGCAAGTCCAAGGAATGGTAAATTCTTGTATACGTCGAGTGAGACTTTGCGTTCAATAAGACGGAGATAACTTTGAATAACTGTAAAGTGGATTCCATGAAAAACATAAAAAAAATGTTTATTTTAATATGCTTAATTACCACTTAAAAATAAGTAAAAAAAAGTAAAAACTAAATTTTTTTGATCATTAATATGTCTCATATTATGCACTTCTCTTAAGATATTTTCATGTTAATGACCATATTTTAAGATGTTTAATTACCCCTTGAAAATAAAATCATAGGATCGTAAACAGCCCTGCACAGTTTTACTAAGAATCCTTTTTAATTTTTGCTCTCTTTTCAAATATTCACAATTAGAATGTTAATGAATTCTATCAGTTAAATTATCTTTCCGTTCAAGAGCAAGAATATTACAATACTATTTCCATTTACAAAATTCGCCACCAATCCATTTTTTTTTATTTTTAACAAGAATCAGTTAAGAATGGAAAATTATTAACAACGGAGCATTCAATCACTAATGATAAAGTTCACCGGAAAATTGAAGACATGTTACTTCTTCGCCTACCAATTTCCAGAAAATTTAAATATATATCGATTCGCTTCGGCTTTCGACGTAATCGCGTATAGAAAAAGATGGAAGGTACTACTACTTATAGCTGACCAAAGCAACTTGATTGAGCTTCTCAATACATACTTTTATATTTACCCGGTCGGCAGTTTATGTTCCCAGCGGCCGTGCTATTATATTGCCTGTTCGTGCAATTAATCATGTAAGATTTTATAATACGAGGCACTACTAATTAACATAGCTAAATAAGCAAACATTTATACGTTTTACATACTTTATATGCATGTATGTATGTGCACGTATTGTTTATATATTCATAGGTGTATTGGTACATAAATATTGTGTCAGGTGATTAACATAAGCACGCAGTACGCTCATACGTTCGCCGGTTTAAATCGTTTGCCCGTATATAACAATGTGTGAACTTCCTACGACCTGGCATTGTGTAAATCGTATATATACACTTAGTTATTAAAGCGTATTTAATGAAAGAAATTGATTTTGTAACCAGAGATAACGAATCGATTATGGAGGTAATTGTATTTAAAAGTCAAGGATATTCAAATCGACTGACTGGATTATTGATTTCCTTAAATATTCCTTTGTTAGTTTTTTTCTTTTTTAAATATTATTATGATAGGTATCAGATAAGTCATTTAAGACTAGTTGGCTGTTTTGATAGTTGTACTCCTTCGAATAAAAACAAAAATACTCCTTAGAATATCAAAAGTTTAGATGATCTGTTAATGCGACTGCTAATAGAAAGATACAGGTCACTGCTAACTTCCAATGGCAGATATTTTCACATGGAAAATCCTATGATGTTCGTCCAAGCTTTCGAAATATATATTCCTATTCCAGATTCCTCTGCCATTTTGGAGGTATCCTTATACCATTTGATTTTTGGATGGTGTTTTGATATTAGAGTTTGTGGTAAATTCTTTCACGAAGTTGATTTTTTTAATATTTCGTCCAGATGGATGGCCGCCTTCAGGAAATTACGGTTTATGCAGCAAAATACTGTTTCAATAGTCTCATTGCCCCAATTATACATGGTTTTTGCACTTCACAGAGGTTAATTCTCGAAGTAACCAGAATAGTTTTTTTTTTTTTTTAGCCTAGGTAAACTGACTTTACGAGCTGTAAATGGCGGATTCTAATGAAACTTAGCCAATTTATAGATCCGATGGAGTGTTACTCAAGGACACTCTCTGTTGCTGTGAAACTTCAGCTTTAAGGACTTTGACTTTGAAATCCGCTACAAATTTTGTTTATCCAAAATAACTTTATACAGACCTGGAGAAAGCTTTTGATAAACTTGATCATACTTTGCTAATTTCTAAATTGAATTCTCTTGGTTTTCATGGTAATTTGCTCAGGTGAATTCAATCCTACATCACAAACAGAACGATCACTCGCTCCAGGAGTTCCCCAAGGTTACCATTTGGGACCAACCCTATTTAATCTATACATCAATGATGTAAGTAAAATTATCAATCACTCTAATTTTTTACTATACGCCGACGATATGAAGTTATTTTACAAAATAAATAGTACCGATGATTCCTTGGCATTGCAGAGGGATCTAAGTAACCTTGCGGATTATTGTGCGCGCAATAAATTTAGCTTGAATATAAGAAAATGCAAATTCATACGTACTTACTAAGACAAAAAGATTTCACCAGTTTGACTACATTATTGATAATAATAAAATACAGACTTGCAGCGTTTATGTAGTCCTTTCGATTGATATAGCTATTTATGTACAGGGTGTTACAATAAGCATGGAACGATATATGTTGTGCTTATTTGATTGAATTTCAGAAATCGGTTATAATCACTCTTTTTGGAATCGAGTAAATAGAAGGCAGAAGGAAGATTAGAGAATAAACAGGGGTAAAATAAATCTGCTTCTGGCTAACAGATAATGCTGTGTTTACAGTTGATGCGGCTCAAAATGTTAATTTGATAGTTAGTTTTATGACATTTGCATATAATTGTTTTGTTATGCACGACTAAGCTATCTATATATCGGTCTAAACGAGCAAACCTACCAACCAGCCTGTAAAAATGTATTAATGATAAAGATTTATCGTCCAAAGGCACAATCTTTTACATAATAAACTTAAAGTACGTACATACATCAAAGTATAATATAAAGATAACACATTAAAGAAAAGAAAAAAAGACCTAAGTTTGTTTATCTACAGAATCAAAAAATATGCCATCAAAGAAAAAATCAGTATTGCGGCACATAGTAACTAAAGGTGATTTCTGTAATAAGTTGCTTCGAGGAAAAGGCAATAGTGAGGAGGTAGATGAGGATAAACGAGGTACAAGGAAATCAATAGAAGAAGGTAAATCAGAAGAGTCAATACAACCGCGAACAATCCTCCAGACGAATCTAGCTCCAGCAACATCCCAACGGTGTTCCAACGATCGCACATTATGCCTTTCCAACAGGCATTCGTAGTCTAGGTATACCTCGAGCAGAATCCTGGTTTTCCATTTTAAAAGACAGACACTTTAAGAAACGGCGTTGTACTTATTCAATGTTCAGTTGGAGGTGGATGTAATGTGGTGACCAAACCATAGATGCGTATTTTAATTTACTCACAACAAAGCTAAAGTATAAAGTTTTAAGAAGGGATACATCATTGCAAAACTTGTATGAGCGTAAGACAAAACCTAAAGTTTTTGAAATCCGCAATGTGTTGTGCAAAACTTATTCGGGAATCAAATAAAAGTTCTTCCAGTTGGGCTGCGTGCGAGTTCATGGTTTAAAACAATTAAAACTACTCACTCACAATCTCAGATTTATTTAGCATTAATAAATTATAGCTTTTGCTAAATAAATCTGAGATTGTGAATGAGAACCAATCTAGTAGTTTTAATTGTTTTAAATCAAATAAAACCCCGGATCACTAACCGCGTCTGTTTTCTTGAGACAAGTATTGAGTACATCGAGTTGATGTAATTAATTTTCCTCGTATAGGTCACCAATAAACATTTACTGATATTTAATCTTAATTTATGTAAGAAGCACCAGTTGGAAATATGGTTTAAGATGAGCTACATCGTCTAAAGTTCTAATGGGAGCATAAATTTTTACGTAGTCTGCATAAGCGAGTACTGGACAGGACAGAGACATCAATAAATCGTTTATGAACAGTATAAATAAAAGGGGACCCAAATACGATCCCTGTGGAACTCTGTAAGTGGGAATGAAATCAAATGATTTATAATCATTGTGAAAAAAGCGTAGTGAACGTAGTTAGACAAATAAGAATATAAAAGTTGCAAAAGAGAAGAACTTAATCCAAAGAATCACAGGTTGTCGAACAAAATTCCATGGTCAATTACATCAAAAGCTCCGCTAAGGTCAGTGTAGATGATGTCAACCTGACCTTGGAAATTTTGGATAATAAAGGATAAACTGTCTATTTATGACTCTAAATGAGCAAATCGACTAACCAACCTGTAAAAACGTATTTTGCTTTTAAATTTACTCACAAATACACACACACATACACACACACACACATAAAGCACACACAAAACAACCATACAAGAACAGCGAACAGAACCCTACACAGATCTCACAATAGAAATTGGATTGAATGCAATTAAACTGGAGCCCGAATAAATCTTAACATATAATGCATGTGTAACTCAAGATTGGGCCTTGTTTTCGAGCTTCCCTTTTCCGTTAGTTTATGATACATGTGCGCCCTCGAAAGGCCGTCCTCGAGTGAACGCGTGTGCTTTTACACCGTACCAGAAGAGAGGGGTTACCAGCCCTGTCAGTATAAATGCGTAGTTAATTGGATCTGTTTATGCGTGCGCTATACACGTTCGAATATAATTTTGAGTGGCTGGAAATTGAATTGAATAAGCTCGTCGTCAGACGGGGAAATTGTTATTTTTCCTTCTTTTTTTTTCTGCCTCTTCCTCAACGAGGGACAAATCCTGTCGGCCTTGTCCCTCTGCGAGCTTTTGGGGACGTTGCGAAGGGATGCGGAGCGAAGAAGGAGAGAGACGGGAGAAGTTTCAATTTGACCGGCTTTTTCTGTTAATCACGCGGCTATCAGAAAACTTGACGTGGGGTGTCCTATTGTGTGCCGTTTGATGGTTCTATTCTGCTTCTTTGGCGACGTGCGACTGTTTCGATAATCAAGGAGACGAGGTCATAATTGAATTAGGAACGTATTGTGTGTGTTCGTAGGATGCAATGTTGTATATTGTCGCATTTAGAATGCCCGCTAATTAGTTTAGTTTACCCGTCAATATATGTTGTGATATAATTTAAAAATCACGTAAACATTTCAATTCAAAGCATCAAGTTGTTTCACAATTGTTAAAATATCAAGCAAAATACAGATGGTAGATAATTTACATTTCAGAAAAATCATGTTTCGAAAAGAACAAAAATATAAATCATTTAATTTATTAAAACAAGTGTTTTTATTGTAAAATGTATTTATATAATTCCGATATCATCAAAAAAAAAAATGCATTTTAAATAAATAATAATAATAATAAAAATTACATCTGCCAAACTATCGACATCTATCGGCAAAAACAGAAAATTTTAGCTCTTCAAAAGAAATCTGTAATGAGTTGTCAAAAAAGAATGAATTTTTAATTGATTTTCAACACAAAATGTAAGAGACACCTAATATTTGAATGAGAAATAATTTTGACATTCAATGTCACCGAGAAGTGCCTTGAAGTTGGGAGGATTTAACGCCTACGGAGCCCTCGGTTTACGAATGTTTGACGACCGTAATATTCGTGTAATACGAAGATTTTGGAAAGACGACCTAAAAAAAGGTTTGTTTAAAAAAAAAATTGAAAAAAAAAAGACGCGTGGGTAAGAAAGAAAAAGAGCGTATGTGTGAAATTACTCCCAGAAAAATTAAATTTCCACGCGAAATAAAACGATTTTACAGAAAAAAGTGACCAGAAATTAAAACGAAAAAGATATTCCAACTAAAGTACATATCTGTGACATTAACGTTTAACATAAGTATGCAGTACAGTGTCGACAAAAAGCAAAATTATTTATTTATTTAACTATAAATATTATATATAATCTCCTTACCTTATTTAAGTTACAGAACAAACTTTTCAGTAATCCTATACCATGGATTACTGAAAAGTTTGTGGCTTTAAGTGTTTCGAGATTTTTCCCACAAAAAGTCGTCACAATGATAAAACATGCTTATATTTTGAAAAAGGCCGTTCAACATCTACGGATGTAATACACGCGTATATAGGTAGATAACGGATCAGATGCACCACCACCATAATGGAATTCACCGATATACTTTTCTACATTATGAAACAATGGCGTTTGTGGATTTTCTACGCCCGACATTGTATTACATTGACAATGCGTAAAACGATAAAGGAGAATTGTACTATCTCGCCTCAATACTCGAGTAACACTGATATTAGATACATGAATCGGAGAGAGTGATTTTACAGCCTTCAAGATATACTATAGCTAACGTTCTGCACAGCGCAAGGCGAGTGCGGCCCACGTAAGCAGACACTTCGGACCACTCTAGTTATTAGCTAAAGCAAACTGTAAGAAAAAAGAATAGATACAAAAGTAATATGGAAAAATGGTATTTGTAATAATGCTCACAATAAGTAGACAAATAAAAACTGGATTTATATTTATAGTAAATTAACAATCTTAAAAAAAAAAAACAGATATCTTTTACTTATTTAATAAATTCGCTTTTTTAATAATAAAGCAGGAATACAGCACAGCACAGCAAAATTTTAATATCTCAAACACTATATTACATACACATTGCACTCGGCATATTTAGCATTTATTAGTTGATCTGGACGCTTATATGGTACATTCACCCCCCTTTTAACTTCTACAATATATGGAATTCCAGATATATTAAGATGTAATTCCCAGTTCTATGCTGTGTTCTTGAAGATTTAAATTCTAGTCTGAAAGCATGACAGTGCGGTCGTAATTAAAAGCGGGGACAATTAATCAAAGGGCAGCAACGCACTCCTTCTTTACGACATGTATCAGTGTTATTGACATCTGAGTTTCGTCTAATCATTACCATTGTTACAAAGGGGTTGCATAAAAATATGAACCTAGGAAAATATACTTGCAAATTGTGGAAGATGGAGACTTTACAATCAGAAGTAAACACTCTCATGTGGGTGACGGGTTCAAGGCATAATTAAAAACAGGATCCTAAGATGTTCGTTTGGCTTTTATTACAGCCAAAAGATGCGACGTCATGTACCTACTCACTCACTCAACCTATCTTTGTTCGGATCGTACAACCACTAGGATGAATAACCATAATAATGATAATTGATTTGCCTGGCACACCCACCCAAGCCACCTACCGCCTCCAGGTGTTGCTTTTTGCTTTATTGCCGTGCTTGAAACCTATTATGCATGCGTTTATGTATTTATGCAAATGTTATAGGATTTACTTTGTATTTCTGCGTCTGTAAATGTGTTGGTATGGCGAAACGTACGGGAAGAAAGATTATAAATACAGAAACTATTACATAATTCCGTGTACGCGTGACTGCAAATAATATTAAGTCACCTATCCCGGAGATAATTTAGACATTTACAAGTTTCGTTGGGAATTTAATGGAACAAAAAAAGCGTTTGTATACATAATATAGAAATAAATATGTAAATAATATCATAATTTATTAAATATGTCATTTCATACTCGATATGCAAAATATGATCTGGAAATCATTCAACGTCCGGATTTTTTGTAAACAATAATGGACTCAAGGTGGAAAACTGTGGCACTCCACTCTTATTTACTGTTATTAAATGCTGGAAAAGAGGTATTCTAAAAAAATTAATTATTTTTTTTACAATACCGGTAATAGATGGTAATAATGGAGGTAATAATAATTTAAATAAGTAAATTGATTTTAATTTTTTGATAATTAATTAATTTGTTGCATTTTGTAATTGTAACTTCAGTACTTATGTAATAAAAAACATTATTTTCATTTGATTATTAAATTGAAAAATTCAGTAAGTTTTTGTCAAATAGAATTGAATAGCTTCTCTTATTATTAAAATCACATTGACATTATTATAATAATTGGCATTAAACTATTGCAATATATATGTTGATTGTATTTTATTCTAGTAGTAAACTTTGCTGGTAACTTGTCACTGAAAAACTAACAATAATTTGTGTATGGTGTTGTTATTTCTATGAATTTGGGTGGTGATAATACAAGAAACAAAAATAAATACATAAAGGGTATATTTATTTGATATTATAAATTCAGGAAACATTTTATTGTAAGAAACAGTTCATGTTTATTTTGTGGTATTATCTATGTATAATGGATGTTTCTTACCGTAAAAAAAAATCAAAATGAACTAACAAATATAATAAAAAAGATATTTCTAAAAGTATATTTTAGTGATGTGTTAAATAAATGACAAGCGTACGCGGTTAAAAAAATAAACCTTCTAGAAATAACGAATATACGAACATCGTATCAGCTTAAGTAAATAAGAGTATAAAAATAAACAGAATTTTCTAACAACTACATAGAAAGCTCAAATAGAGACATTTTTTTTACATTAATATCACTCATAAGATTAAGATATTTTTATGTTAATAACCTTATTTCAAGAAGAGAGGTTAAATAAGAATAAATGAACTTGTTCTTTCGTGCATACAGCAATTTAATATATGATAACTATTTTCGGCTTTTAACAGCCATCTTCGGATCAACGTCAAGATGTTTAATCACTTCTTGATATGCAGAATTATTGACGATAAATTTGTCTACGATTTTAGAGGTAAATTGCAAGCAAAAAAATTCTACCATCCACTAAATTTCATACGCTGATATATTTTTGAAACATTATTCTGTAACATTCATATGCAATTGTAAAAAAAACCTTTGATATATTAACCATACGTAAACAGATATCTCTAAATATCTTCGAGCTGCGAATAGACCACCAGCCATTACTAATGTACCCATCGACAGGTCGGCCTCGTGCACACTGTATGTATTTAGTCTGGGATTCTATCTGTCTTTGTTGTGGGCCCACAGACATCGTCTCATACACACACACATACATATAAATACACACACGAAGAATGAAGAACCGACAGACGCTAGGAACGGCTTAGGTAATCTGGGAGACGAAATCTGCGATATTTGATCGTAGTTTGCCGGTTCGCCGCAATGGCGCTATTCCAATAATTGAATCGCTCTCCAATAGCTGTAATGCGCTAATAATACGTCATAATGTGCGATGCTATCGCTTGATGGGATTGCTTTGTTTCGGGGTAGAGCGCAGCTTCTTAGCTCTCAGATAGATTGGGGAGATGTAATACAATTTGGTCTAGATATGGAGTAGTATGGAGCAGCAGAGTAGAGGAGAGAGAGAAGTCGGTATATATATATATATATATATATATCGGGACGAAATAATGGATTAGGTTATATAGATCGGTCCCTGTCTCCCTCCTCCCTCTTTCTATCCTTCTTTCTTTATATACACTTCGTAACGTACGTTCATATAAACGACATTGTTAACCAAATAAAGATTCTCTGCTTAGAGCGCAGGAAGTTCCCAGCCGTCGTATCTGTTTTAATGCTAATAAATTAATCTGGAAGTTATGGTAGATTTATCAAATATCGGGACGGCAGAATGTATTCGGAACTGCTGAGGATAATTTACTTGTTCTTCAATTACCTAATGGCTAGCTAAAAATACCGTTGCGACAGGATTGCCGCCGCAGTTTCTGTCGACGGACTAGTCAATAACAAAGAAATAAATTAACGTCTCATCCGAATTGGGTTTACCAAAAAGTATAGAGAAAACTACATGTTATTTTCGGTTACAATTTTTTTAAATTAATTTTAATATTATTTAGTAAGAATTTAAACTGATTATATTAATCATTAGAATTGAAACTGTATGCAATTATGCGTAATTATGGTTGCATAGTTTACTTGGCGAATTTAATTATAAAGATAGTATACTATTTTATTCACAATCATGTTAAATATGTTTGATATTGAAGTGCAAATATTGAATTATATGCAATTTGGTGTTATTATCTTATGTGTGGTGTGGCATGTCAAATAGAGTATATAATCTATTTTTGGCTCTATGTAGTATAATTAGGAATGTAAACAAAATAAATGTGAGGAAGTGGATCTGTCATTCGACGATTTAATGCTTGTTTTGAGCGGTTATTCGTCGAATTAAAACATTAATCTATTGCATAATTAATCAATCAGATCTCGATCCTGAAATCAAATTTCTAATCAAGATAGTATGCTATTTTATTGGCAATCATGTTAAAGATGTTTGAAATTAAAATACCGTCGTCCTGCAATATTTAATTATGTACATTTGGTATTATTGATATAGAAGATTGTTACGGGTTGAAAACACCTTTTTCTTATTTTATCTCTTTTTACGGACTGTTAGAACTTATCTTACTACTCATTTACCTATTCCGTCTTTAACTCATTTTAATGCCGCCTATTTTTTTTTGTTTCATATTTCAATCTCAAAGCATTGCCCACCTTTTTTTATTTCCCTAACTGTACACTATCTTATCTGAAATCATCTAAATTCATTGACCTTTACGAGTTACCGAGAATTTCGATATTTACTTATTTCATATAACGTCACGTTTGACCTTGGAAGTTGTTTTTTGTGAATGTACCGCTTTATTTGTGACCTTTTTCTAAATTCTTAAATTGTCAAATTTTAGTATCTATTTAGATGCATTTGCTTTGTAAATTTCATTAAACTCCGTTCTTAATTAGCTCCGAATTTATTCATTTTTGTTAATTGCTGCACATTTTTTTGTGCGCACTGTACTTGAAACGTTAGAATTTTCGCATAAACCCGAACACCTGCAATTTTTTTTAATCCTCGATACTCGGATCCTATTGGCTACTTAATGGCATAGCGCGGGAACTAGATTCCTCCCCCTTCTTCACGACACTTACTCTCCAGCCCGCTAAGTGTGTAGACCTAACCGTCTAAGAGGCGACGCTCTGCCGTACCCCTTTTTGACCAAAATTACCCGTTCGGTAACCCCTGTGGGGGGATATCAGGTCAAAAGGAAACCACTCCACGGAAGCCGTTTTTGAGTTATTGTATTTTGGCGACGAAGGCTTCTCCTGGACCCCGCTGACGCGGATCTCTCAAGCAGCGCCTCCCTAAGTCGTACCTGGACTCGGGCTCTCTTCTTTCATCCACCGGCTCTCTTCCACTTCTTCCTCCCCGAGGTGTTTGGTGGCAATCAACCGTTTGTGCATTGTTTTTAAATGTAAGTTAATTTTAAGATTTATTTTCTTTTGTATTTGTAGTAACGAACTACCATTGGATTCAGAATAATTTAACGTAACTTTTGATATTTTTAGTCTTTGCTCTCATTGTTCAATTTAACGTAATTTTTTTGATATTTTTAGTCTTTGCTCTCCTTGTTCAATGTAACGTAACTTTTGAAATTATTTTAATTTTTGTTTCTTTCATCTTTTCGCATTAAAACAATGGTAGGTCGTATTCAATTGCATGCTCGATCGAGTAGGTAGATTTTATTTTCTTGTTTCTTTGTAATACAAATTTTTGATAATAACAAGTCACTCCCAAAAGTTCATTTCGTGTATTTTTACTTTGTAATTATTTAATGTTTGGCTTCACCTAATCAATTGTTAATATAACTGTTTATATAGTTTTTCTGAGTTTTATTTAATTCAATTTTATCGTCCTTGGCGCATTAGTTTTTTTTTTCATTTAAGTAACTTTTTCATTCAATTTAATTATTTATAAAATCAAAATTCTGCAAGTACCAATCCCTTGTTTCCCCTACTGGAAAATAGCCATTCTGGGCTGTGGCTAAAGTACCGGGCGACAGCGTCGGGCCAAGGAAGGCAACAACTGACTCAACCCAGTGGCGCTCAATCCGACACCTCTCCGGCGCCTCACTGGCCGAAACGACTCCTACAGTCGCAGCGTGGGAAATAAATTATAAACGTTGTTTTATTTATCCCTCTTCCCCATCCTTTGGTACTTTGCGATCATTTATTTTAGTTAATATCAATAATCTTTTATAAACAATATTTAATTTTTTTATTTATTATTCAATCTGGTCTCATGCTCTGGGAAATTGCTACTATTTAATACGCCCTGAGAATTCGCTGGTAGCAAGTTGCTTTGTTTACATATATCTATTATTATTTTGATGGAATTGTTCTTAGGCCGATAATGTAAAATTATGTGTCTTCTTTTTTCTTGAGGTAGCGTCTTCTTTGTTTAAAAGTGAATTAACTTTTTTTTCAATTAAAGCATTCTTTGACGTTTTGACAAGTTTTATTCTTAGTCTTCCTCAGATATTTTTTAAGTAGATACAATTTAATTTTTTATAACATTTAAAGACGACACAAAACATTTTAAAATTACTTTAAAATTTACATTTTTACAACAATACTAACATAGTTATTTGTCACACACAATTATTGACTGGTTGTGAAGCATACAACATTTAAAGTGTTTTGCTTAACTTGTTGTTTTCAAACTTGATATGTTGTATTTTAAAATTGAAGAAGCGGGGTTACAAACCCTTACCTTTACATTGATTACTTTTTCATGGCACAATAACTTTTTGATTCTTTCATCCAGGTGCTGGCAGCTTGATATGCAGTTTGTCCATAATTAAAAGTACTAAGTATTTAGTATTAAGTTTTGTCGTAGAGTATGTTAGATAATTGTGACTTCTTTTGAGTCGGGGAATCAAAAATGCAATAATATATAGTACGTTCAATTTGAAAAAAATGGAATTGCATAACGTACCGACAATACCGAACACCCTTTATGTTAAAATAATATTAAGCTATAGAGCACTGCACCTCAAGTAACTGTTATTAGAAACATTTTTCGATTAAGTGATTGAGTAAGGCACGATCCACCGATGCCAGATAAATGACACACCCGGTATATACAGTGCTGGTAACGTAAGTATATTATTTTGTTTAACCATGTTCTTACACGTTTCACTTTTTTTAGGTTAAAGATGCTTCTTAAACAGGCTTTTTAAAGTATAAAAATTCTATCCGAGTCTGTAGAGTTACCCCAGAAAATAATTCCATAGGACAGCCTGGATTTGACAAAACAATGATACGCCGCGAGAGCCGCTTGTATATGTACTTCGGAAGAGATCGTTCTGAGAGCATAGACCATTGCAGATATTTTTTTTGAAAGTATGTTAATATGTTCCTTCCAATTTAGTGCACTGTCGATTTGTAATCCTAAAAACCTGACATTATTTTCTGATGTAAAAACGTGGTTTTGAAAGGGAATTGTTAATTCATCCTGTTTTTTTTAGCACAAATTGCATTATTTTCGTTTTATTTATGTTCAACGATAGGTTGTTTTCTAAAAACCATTGATTCATTGTAGTGACAACAGCTGTGATTTCATTCTCTAGCGTTTCATTACACTGTTCAGGAATGATTACAGAGGTATCATCGGCATACATATTGACAAAGTGGTTCGTTATTTCCGGTAGGTCATTTGTGTATGCAATAAAAAGGAATGCTCCCAATATCGAGCCTTGAGGGACGCCCCTTTCTTTTTGCAACCAATTCGATTGTAGTATTTGACCATTGATGTTTAGTTCCACACACCGCCTGCGTCCTGTTAAATACGATCTTAATAGGCGATGTGTTACTCCTCTGTAACCCATCCTTTCCAGTTTTCTCAGCAGAGTCACGTGATCCACGCTATCAAATGCCTTTGCTAGATCTAAAAATAATCCAACCACCTTCTTTCTTTCAGTAATTGCTTGCAGCACTCTATCAGTAAACATGTAGACAGCTCTTATAGTCGACCTTCCTTGTTCTAGTTTCACCAAAATTGCTTTTTCTACGGTTTTTGCGATCACCGAAAGTAAAGCAATAGGTCTATAATTTTCCACCCTCAATTCATCACCACTTTAATAAATAAGTTTTATTATTGACAATTTCAGCAAATCGGGAATAGGAGACGCAATAGATGTTTTAGGTCGTAGTTTTACATACACACAAAGGAAACCTTTGAATTGTCATTTAAAGAATAACCTACCAAAAAATAAAGCAAAACTGTTAAGATTATCTCAAGGTCATTCCAATACTGACACTGATATACTAAACTTATAAACTATAAATAAAGCAAAACTGTTAAGATTATCTCAAGGTCATTGCAAAACTGACACTGATACACTAAAGTTGTCATAAGAAAAAAATCTCCAAAAAAATACCACGTCAAGTACATTTTTCTATTCAGTCGTGTGCCTCTGTGAAAAGTTATCCTCAATTTTTAAACGGTTCCCCATATCGATTAATCCCTCCAGTAGTGGTAACTTTTTGCGTAGCTCTTGTATACGTAGTACATACCTACGGCATTTACCCTTCCGATGGACGTGGCCAATTTCTATTACTTCTGTACGCGACCAGCGATCTAACCGCCACGAAATCCGTGAGCTGTCCGTAGCAGGAGCGCGGTAACACAGCACGCCACCGTCGCCCCCTTGATCTGAAACTCTCGGCCCGTGCCGATCCTCTCTTCCCCACGTAATGGACTCGAGAAAAAAACAAATTTGTTTTTTACGCTCAAATAGAGAAACAAAATTGAAAAGGAAACTGTGTAATAAGAAAGACCTATATACTAGACTGCGACTCGACTCGGCTCCACGGCTAGTAGAATGTTGTTTTTACATTTCGCGGCGAGAGCGATCGTGCATACCGATGAAGATCAGATGAGTAAAGAAGAATGGCAAGAAGGGAGATAACTGAGAGTGGTAGAGAGAGTGGGATAGGCTGACTCCTTTCTTGTGCAATGCATACGTTTACGCGCTTTGTCAGTCATAGTGTTGGATTTGCGCAGTAAGATCGGGTCCATCAACAAGTTACATGCTTAATGTACTTAATCACTTAACTACAACGACATCTGGCTGGGTACCTGTTGATAGCAGCATACCACAAGGCTCAGTACTAGGACCTATACTATTTAGCATATTTATTGACGACTTTGTGCTATTTTTATCAGATGCATGTTACCATGTAAGTAGATGGTATTGCAATGCTTATCGCGCTTGAAGCAGACGTAGGTAGCAACAACCACCATTTTACAGGCCTTAAGTAATAGGTTTTCTCGCAAAATGTTCTCTTTAAGAATAGAGAAAATACAGTTATTACACCAAGTATAGAATATTTATGATGCTAGTCAGATAAACATACTGCTGTGAACTGATTGAATTTGAAAATGCAAAATGAAATAAAAAAAAATTGAAAAAGGAAAAATTAAATTAGCTAGCTCAACGGATATTTTAAAAAGGCGCAAAAGAACAATTTATCTCAGAGTTACCCTCGCAAATTAAAACTTGAATCTAATCACGACAAGTAAATTGTGAGTGAAAGAAAACTGACTTTCTTAATTACCCCAAAAATTGGAAACAATCAAACATTTATTATAAAAAAAAGAAAAAAAACAAGTTACAATTTGCAGAAAAAAAAGAACCGTGAACAGAGGGTTCTGGCTTAAATCTAAAACTGCACGTGATTCTAAATTACAACAGGACAATGCTATTTCCTATATCAAAGCAAAAGATTTAGCTGTCCAGGAAGATAATTCAATATCTTACAATTGCAAACCACGTAGTTTCAAAGTAAAACAAACTAAATTAAGCGTGAACAATTCTAATAATTAACAAAAGAAAAATCTAAATGCAAGCCCAAAGCTTCTACTCACCCAAATCGTGGTGATAAATAATTAAAAACGAAAAGGTAAATTAGAAAAACGGAAAAATTAACTCTTAAAGAAAGAATTACAACTAAAACCTGCACGCAAAAAATAAATGATCTTACATCTATAATGTGTACACACCAATATAATAACAATTATTATAAAGCGAATTCCTTGATGGACAGAAAAAAAGACAATTAAAACGAATTAAATTACCAAAATCTCAAGAATAACAAAATGGCAGCAAAGATATAAAAATACATGTACTCACGCTAACGTCTACCAAGGAACTGCTTCACAAAATCTCTATCGCTGCGTACAACGCAAATAATAAATGATCTTACATCTATAATGTGTACATACCGATATAATAACAATTATTATAAAGCGAATTCCTTGATGGACAGAATAAAACAAATAACGCGAATCAAATTACGATATAAAAATGTAATACAAAATGGCTGCAAAGAATTTAAAAATACAAGTACTTACGCTAGCGTCTACCAAGGAACTGCCTGATACAATCTCTACCGCTGCGTACAACGCAAACGCACATATCAGTACGCCAACGGACAAAATCTCAAAACAGAATAAACATAAACTATACATGACGAACAAAAGACATCTTAAAGAGTGAAATTAATTTAAAAAAAAAACTTAACACTAAATTAAATAAATCAAACAATCAATTCATTAACTAAATCTTATATAAAAATAAAATCTACATCTGTGAAAATCCTCTCGAAACATTGATAAAGGCTGAACGGAGTAAACATGACAACATCTGAATTTGCGAAAAACGGGGTGCCAGTCCACAGCAATACGTAATATAATTGAAATTTGATAGCTGTCAACAAATGAATTTCTTGGGGGTTATAAATTTTTTTAAGTGAAACATCAAAGAAAAAATGCTGAAATATAATAAACCCATAGAATATGCCGCCATGCGAGACTCGTGATCTATTGTAGGAATCACCATACTAGCGATGAAGGTGGGTTTATACACGGAGGAGCACTGATGACGCCTGGTAGGCAGGGGGGAACTCAGGTCCATTCCTAGTGTTATTCCCCTTTTACTGCTCTTGCTAGTATATGGTGATTTTTACAATAGACCATGAACCCCGCCTGGTGGCATATTCTATCGGTTATTCTTGTATTTAAGCATTTTTTCTTTATGTTTTATTACACCATGGTAAGCAGTTCTTGGAATCACAATCATACGCAGTCTAATTGTCGTTCATACGAGCTATCTAGCGGGACTGATAGTATGTGAACTATCCGAAATAGTTCAATGACTGCATTGCCAGGTTTATGCTATAGTCGCTTGTGGATGAGAATTTGCCACGTGGCTTCTATTACAAAATGAACTATTTTTCACTTAGTAAGTGATTGTACGCAAAGCTTGAGATGTGGTTAACGATAAAAGTGGGTTTATACACTCGGAGGAGTGCTGATGTGCTGTGTGTTATTCCTCTTCCATTGCTCTTGCTAGTATGGTGATTCTTACAATAGATCATGAACCCTGTCTGGAGAATATTCTATCGATTCATTATTTTTTAAGTGTTTAAATTAAATAAAAAAAAAACTAATTAAACGATATTTTTTGATTATCAGGATGAAGATCGTTTAAGAATACCTGGACGGAAGAAAATAATAATAGAGTCAAAAGCGTCAATTACAGGTCCGAACGCAGGAAAATAGGAATCCAAATCGGGGGTACCTCAGATTCTTAACAGATGCTGTACTCGAGAAAAGGTCGGTGCAAATAATTATGACAAAGGAATGTTATAGATATTATGTCAAAACTTTGTTGGTAAAATTTAGGTGGAACTTGAATACTACTGAACGTGTGGTGTTAAATTGTTGAAGCAACCACAAGCACGACTGTCTCTTATGCTGGTTCAAGAGCAAATAAGAAAGTTTTAACTGTAAAAGTCCGACATTCTGCTGTAGATGCAAGCAACCACGGCTAATTAATTTAATACAATGTAAAATACAATATATTCTATATAAATTTTATAAAGCAATGTGATTATTGTTTACATTTCAATAAATATTATTACAATATTTTAATTGCTTTACAACATCCTAGCAACCTCTCTGTTATCCACCTTAGTTTTTCCACCTCACCAGGATTTCCAGATATTAGATGACAAGACACGTAAGAGAAAGTGACCAAAACCACCATTTAAGCACCTCTACCATTTGAAAGTAAAGCAATCGGAAGATACCCCTTCTATTCTTATTTAGTACGCAGGCAGATGCCAGAGGGCAGTGTTGCCAACTTGGTGAATTTTCCACTAAATCTGGTATATTGAAAGCACGTCTGATGTACACAAATCATATTCTAGTAACTAGTGGAAAGTTTAGTGGATTTTCTTTAATTTTAGTAATAAATCTAGTGAATTCATTGAAAACGAAGACTAAATTACATCAAAGTACAGGCAAATCTAGTAGCATCACTCTCGCCAATATAAATTTCAATCGCCATTTTATTGTGTACCGTATAATGTGTTATGTAAGTCTACTATTTCTATTCTATAATAAGGAATCTAGATGAGTCTTTTCTAATTCAGCTTTCTTCTCGAATGTTAGAGTGTATTTTCGTTTATATGGGAATGATTTTAATTTTAATTCTAACATACACATACCTGTACATTTTTTTCGCGCACAATGTACAGAACAAAATGCAAGGTCACCAACAATTTTCCCTAAAAACCTACTTATAAAAACGTGAGTGACGCTACTTGGTTTTCCTATACTTTGATTGCATATGTACATATACAGTGTGTTAAAAAAAGGTTGTCGGATATTTTACCCAATTGTAATACTGGTGGAAATAAACAAAAAAGTCTTAGTCAACATGAGTCCGCTATTCAACTGTTTTTGACATATAGTCGATTGCATATTTTAAAATTAAAAAAAAACATTTTTCGGTTTTGAGAATAGTTCCCTTTATCAAACAACTGATTGTGACTTAAAATTAGTTCTGTCAGACATCTGTCATCAGATTATTTATCATTTGCGTCATTTTTTTTTTGTTCTCAAATTATGCATAAGTACACAAATGCAGAAATGGCCGATATGCATTTTATGTACGGTCGTGCGAATGGTAATGCCACTGAAGCACGGCGTATGTATGCCGAAGAATTTCCAAATCGGTTGTTACCGAGTGATAAGATTTTCTCAAGACTTCATATCCGGCTGTCCGAAACTGGTTCACTTAAAATTAATGGTGGTTCTGGTAGACCTAGATCAGTTTCTTCTCCCGCAGTAGAATTAGATATTTTGAGACGGGTAGAAGACAACCCAAATATTAGCACCCGAAGACTTGCCGCAGAACTGAACGTCAGTCATCCTCTCATTTGGAGAATGCTGCGGGAACAGCAGCTCTATCCCTACCACATTCAACGCGTGCAAGTTCTTGCTCCTCACAATTATGATGCACGTAGGGTTTTTTGTCATTGGGTTTTACGAAAGCTGTCAGAAGCTCCTAATTTTGCGATTCAGATTTTATTTAGTGACGAGGCTGGGTTTACAAGAGGCGGAATATTCAATTTTCATAACAATCACGTCTGGGCAGATGAAAATTCCTATGCTGTTGTTGAACTGCATCACCAAAACCGTTTTTCGCTAAATGTTTGGCTTGCTATTTTTGGAGACTGTTTAGTTGGTCCAGTATTTCTCCCTAATCGTTTAACGGGACAAGTATACTTGGATTTTTAAGAAATGAATTACCCGTTTTGTTGGAAGACGTGCCACTTTTTAACAGATTAAATATGTGGTTTATGCACGATGGAGCTCCTGCGCATTTTTCCATCGTAGTTAGAAATTTCTTAAATCAAGATTACAACGAGAGATGGATAGGACGGAGTGGACCAACTGCATGGCCTCCTAGGTCCCCTGACCTGACACCTCTAGACTTCTATGTTTGGGGGCATCTAAAACAATTAGTGTACGCACGATCTGTAAACAATTTGGAAGAACTCAGGCAACGAATCGTAAATTGTTGCGTGGAAATTCGTAGGACTCCAGGAATTTTCGAAGGATTGCGTCGATCTTTCATAAGAAGGTGTGAAGCGTGCTTAGAAATGAACGGTGGACATGTAGAACAATTTCTTTAGTTTTACTTTAAATAAACATTTGTTTAATTTACATTGCGATCAGAATTTCTTTGAAAATTTTTATCCTACTAAAACAATATGCAATCGACTATATGTCAAAAACAGTTGAATTGCGGACCCATGTTGACTAAGACTTTTTTCTTTATTTCCACCAGTACTACAATTGGGTAAAATATCCGACAACCTTTTTTTCAACACACTGTGTATGTAAATAAATAAATAAAAACCCAAAAAAAAAAAAAACAAATAAGGGTATATATTGTGATTTTATAAAACACGGTTACAGTTGTATATAAATATGAAATAAAAGGGGATTTGTAAACAAAAACTATTAATTACACAAATATATCAAATATCTTTTTTGCTTTTCTTAAAATACTTTATAAAATAGTTCCTTTCCAATTCTAGTGATTTTCTGGTGGAATTATAACCCTGATCTAGTGAAATATGTCTTCTGTTAATTGGCAACACTGCCAGAGGGGTGTGTTGCATCTGTCTCGCTCCAACATTCTACTCAAAATGTACTTATACCATACATGCATGTTGTTTGTGGATAATATTCCAATACCATCTTTTTTATGCATATAGAGACATGCACAATCAATAAATATAATTAATATTTCAAAAAAAAATGAAAACTGTTGCAAGATTTTTCCCGAAAATCAATTACATTTTTATGTAGATACCAGATTTTTAGGCCATACCGTACCTACTTACGGATGTATGTTTTCTTTTTTCACCAACAACGCAAATATAAAACGTTAACCATAAATAATACGTTTAATAATATATAATTAGCGAGTACCCATTTCCACTTTTACATATACATAAACACACCAACATACGGATATAATTATCGGCGCAATGGACAGCCTGAGTCGAGCAGCCGTTGGCGTCCACGATACCATATTTTAAAAATTCACATTACAATATTTTAAATTGTATTTTCATGTGAGAGGCACGCATATACGATTGCCCCGCATTATGCATGTATATTCAAAACGGATCTCTTATTAAAGAGGCGATTACAGTTTCCAGGCGATCTTGTGCGTGCGAATAAATTGAATGTTGACTCTGGATGGGCGTTTCTCCGTTTTCCTGTTGTGGTTATTATTATTTTTATAATTTTCTTTTTCCGTTTCTCGAACGATTCGCTATGCGATAATTTTATGCATAACGTGTTTATATATATTTTTCATTAATTAATTCTAACGAAATTGTTCATCATTGCTTCTTCGTCTGGTGTCTAATATCGCATTTGCCTTCATTCTTTAGATGACTTTCAGCGATTTCTTTCATCCATTGCTATCGTGATTACACTGAAACGGTTAAGAAAAAAGAAGGAATATTCAGCGTAACTAGAAAGTAATTCGGGTTTATAGCTTCGAATTCAGCCTCGTTTACCAATATATTTATGACATTTAGATAATGAATGATGCTGCTTAAACAGGGAAAACAAGCAATAGGTATCGCAAATCAATAATGATAGAAAATATAAAGGTCCTAATGCCGAAGCCTGCGGCACTCCTGAAATAATCGGCGGTAATAGTACATAATTATATTTAATTCCTAGAGACAGCCATAAAATACATCATGTTAGCGTACTCTATTGTAATAATAATACATAATATACCTACAATGTATTGTACTTATATTATGTACAGTACTTATTGTCAAGGGCTAGATCGTCGATTCTATATCTGCATCTATTAAATAAAATAAGGTTAGTTTTATCAGAATTAATTATTAATTTGTTAAGGTTCATTCAAGTTTTGATAAGTAAAAAAACTCTATCTACCTCTACAAATAGCTCAGCCAGGGTATTGGAGGTTACAAGTATGCTGATATCATTAGCATGCATCGTGATAACATTCAGTGAACATATATCATTTATATAAATTAAGAAATATGTATAAGTTTACAGTGATTTTCGACATACAATGCAACCACATAACAGTATACAGAGTATCTCTTTAGAATAAGGAAATATGCTAAAATTTATATTTTTGCGGACACCCTGTATAACTTTTGTATTACCTTTCTATAGACTATTTGATCACAAAAAAGGCCATTGTAACCGATTTTTGAAATTCGATAAAATAAGCACAACATACGTCATTCCACGTTTATTGGAACACCTTGTATATAAATATCTACACCAATCGAAAGGGCTCACTAAACGGTACAAGTCCCCTATTGAAACTTTTTTTCCTATCTCTTACCGTTTAAAAGTTATTCAGAAAAAAACCAAATTTGGGCTAAATTACAAGGGTGAATTGCACCCCCTAAAGTTGAAGTTCCGCGGCAACGGAAAGCATCCTTGAGTAACACTCCATGGTGTCTACAAATTGACAAAGTTTCATCAAAATCTGCGATTTACATTTCGCGAGGTTCCCTTGGCAGTTAAAATGGATAGAGTGGTATTAGTGCAAAAGCAAGCCGTAAGAGGCGTCCCAGTAGTGTTCACTGAACTAATACCCACGTAGCCAAATTTAAATTGCCCGCAATTATTCTTAGTAACTTCAACTTTAAAACATAAAATTACCTACTATTTTGTACTACAGTAATAGTTATTTTAATGGGTTTACGTTGAAGTCACTAAAAATAGTGGCGGGAAATTAAAATTTTGCTATTAGGGTAAGTAAGTCTCTCTTCTAAAACGAGACATTACGCCATAAAGTTGGTATTTTTCATCAACGATACACCTAAATCGGACACGGTTTAATATAGCAAAAACATCCATAAATAAATCATGCTTAAAGAGGAATTAACATTTATATTTTTTTTTTTTATCTACACTCAATGTTTGATCTCGGTCCTTCGGTTACGCTTATTAAAAATCGACTATAACAGTAATTACCGGGCGGTATTAGTGAAGGTACTCGCGAAAATTCTAATCGAAAAACGAATATACGACGTGTTTACACAATCCAGTAAATTCACGGACAATTCATCATCGATATTAACAATGTAAAGTCGGGTTTCAACTTATCGACGCGATATTTCTTTCTATTTAGACACGTTCTGAGCCAATCTCGCATCAATAATAACGTAATAATGACGGTGTCAGCTCATACCTCTATATACGCCCTGTTTTATTTTTTTTTTTGTGTCGGCTCTCCCCGCTGCTGGGGGAAATTATTTGATTGGACTTCGAAAAATGATTAATACGTCAATTAAAACAGGTAAATATCACTTTAATTAAACGCTGCGCGGGCGACAGAGGGACGATACAGGGGCTCCCAGGTCATTATTGAACGCGTCGGCCACAGAAACATTTAATTATAACGAGATAAATGTAATTGGCGAATGTCAGAGGAGATATTGGATGCAATTATTAAAAATATAATGGAGAGATAGGTCACGGCGTCAATAATAATACGTGCACTCACACAGATGCAATGGCAATTTACAGTGATGGGCTTCTCTCTCTCGGTTAATATTCGTTTCATTTCGCATATATGACGCACAAAAATAAACAGTCACATGTTTAGAGAACCATAATAGTAGCGGTTATTAGTTTGACGATGGTGATGCTGCTATTAGACAATATTTTTCATAAGCCAACTAATTGGTGCTTCTGTTTTGTGTAGAGGCAAGCGTATCTAGTTTTATTAACAAATTAATTTAAGCCATTCTTATCTTTTTAATTAGAAAAGGGTGCGGATATTTTAATTACTAGCTAGTCATAAACATCATAATGTGCCGCTTATAAATTATTTCATCAACTCTTGGCAACGACGATTAAGACAGATATAATTTAATGTATTTCGAAAATTGATTGGGTCCTTATTGAAGTAGGGAAAGATAGCCGAATGGTTCGGTTCCCTAATGTCGGATACCGCTTTATTTTAATCATACGTGCTGCCCTCTATAGTTCAGTAGCTCAATACGTTTCTCTCCTGGTTTAGAGTTATTTCCGTTACGCATGCGTGATAGTTTGAAAGAGTGTTTATTTAGACGGTGGTCAAGTGATTTCTACTTCATATATTTTAGCAAATTTATAATAACTTGTAAACCCATTGTTATAGCTTTACAAAATGGTTAATTTACTATCAAATATCCTGTAACTTTAAAACTAAACTGTTTGGTTATACATTTAATCGTACATATTCTTGTGGCAACAATTTCTAACTGTAAGTAAGTAGTAGATGTGACTATTATTTTATGTGCACACCTGTTTGTAAATCCAGTATATGTATATTGGGTGTTAATTAATTTGCACCATAGCCGTGGTGATATATGAGATAGATGATAGATGTATAAATTTATCGTATGGTAACTGTATGATATTAATATAGTTTTTTGGTACCGATATTACTTCAAAGGGATGGAGACTGATTGTAGTTCGTATTAAATAAATGAGTTGGGTTCCATTGAGACGATGTGGCTGTTGATAAAAACTGTTTTATTTTTCGTCAAGTCAAATCAATTAAATTATATTTCTGTAATATATACGAAATTACGGAGACTCTTCTTTCTTTGTGAATTGATGTATTTCCCTTCAGGCGGGCGCGTATACAACTTGAGTAGATATTTTTATTTTAACTTCAAAAAAAACGTCGGCCCTTTTTCGATACAACTTGAATAGTGTCGTCATAGGAAAGGAAAGGGAAGAAAGAGAGAAGAGTGTTTGTCTTCAAATGTAAAATTTTGATTTACAAGTAGGCTTCGTATAGGAGGGGGGGGGGGGGATTAACTACCCCTATTACCCTCCCTTGTATACGTGCGTGCCTTCAAGCTAAAAATAGTATGTAGTCTTGAATATAATGATACACTTTGGATGTATTGAAAAAGATTTTCCCCTGGATTTCCTGATACCGGGATTGTACTTTTGATGTGGATCCTTTTCAGCAACATTTTTGGTTTGTCGTTGCGAGGAAACTCCATTCTGAAATACTTTGGGGTGTATGCAAGCTGATGTTCGAGGTATTTTGTCTAATTCATGATTAAATTCCTGTGCAAATAAGTATTTAGCATTTCGAAAACTTTGAGGTTATTTTTAACATTTGTAAACGACAGTTTAAAATTTTAATATGTATAGATTGGTAAGCATGGTTGGTGAATTCATCCTAGGATAGCGGGAGATTTAAAAGTTGTTTTGAAGTTTAAGAAGCCAAAATATGCTGGATAGTAGTTTAAATATTGCAAATAAGTGTACTCGCTTTGAGTAAGAGTTCTTATACTCTTTAAATGTTTTTGATATAATATGAGTCCAACAACTACGTGACCTAAATCTCTCGCTATGTTTATTATTCTATACTTCTCATTTGGCATTTATTTCTGATAGATTATTTTATACATTGATATTAAGAAATTCTTATAAAACTCAACCTTAATTGTTTCAGTAAATTTATTTCTTCAAATAATTATACAAGAACACATTTTCAATATTTGCACAAATTATGCCATCTGGTCAGTGCGAGTAATCCATGGCTAAAATAAACAACAAAGGAAAGGTATATATGCCGACAATCGTTCTGAAAGATAATCCCCTTGATGCGACAAAGATGCCGCGACATTTTCAGCTAGATTTACATTTGCAGTGTTTTGTTTTATAGTTTTCCCAGAAGAATTCAATAACAAAATAATTCTTAGAATCTACACATGTGCAATCGCTGGTAGATTAAAGGAGATGATTCTTTATGTTTCTTTGGTTCTGGTTCTTTATGTCTCCTTATAGTTTATTTTCCCTATGTCATCTTTTCTTAAATCGATAGTACATTCAGTAGCGACATTTTAACCGTGTAAGCGCGGTACAAAACTAATTCAAATTCCGGAATTGGTTTAGGTATGTGTTTGACTAGAAGACAATCGTAAAAGAGGGCCGCACAAGAAGAACTACGCAAAAAGAAGAGCTGTGAGGTAGTCCGGACGGGGAAGTGAAACCGACACTATAGGAAAGAAAATCGAGAGGAATAAGGACGCAAGATCGGTGCGGAAAGGAGTCTATACGGTCAAGAGATGCTCATCCGTGTCCGTAAACAGATCGCCCAGTGATTGACAATATCGTCTCGGCTTCGCAGAGGCTTGATGCCGTATAGTACTTCCTCAAATTTATAGAGATAATCATCCTATGTCAACATTTACCTCGGAGATTCGGAATATACTTTCGCAAGGAGCTTTAGGTCCTCTTGGCATGTCCTAACGAGGAATCTTATTGACATTGTGTAATGTGTGGTGTTGGATCAATGTTAATAAATAAGATCCATTATAAGTTATTTTTGTTAAATGTGTTAGTGATATTGATACATTCAGAAAACGATGGTTGTTAAATGAACCAAATTTTAGTCAGTTTAACAATATTATGAAGTTTAATACAGTCAAAGCAGCAAATTTCGTTGTCTAAAGGAAAACGCTTTTGTTAGTATTTCATGGTTGATTAAGTATACATTTTAAGTCAAAAGCAAGAAGTATTATTTGTTAAATTACACCTACATACAAGAAGGGTGATAATTTCACTAGTCCTATGCTATCAAATTTTGCCAAGATATTCGAATAAACAATTTATTACCAATTGATAATATAAAAACATGCTCTCACTTCAACAACACGTCTCTCCTTGGCTCAAATCAATTAGGTTTTAGACAAGCGTTTTCAAGTGGATGCGATTTATACTGATTTTGCAAAAGCTTTCAATTCTATTAATCCCTTATTTTTAAGAAAGTTGAACAACTTCAGCATTTTTGCAAAGACTATTGTCACTCATGGCACCTTATCTGGCCCATCGCTACTGCAATGTAGCTTTTAACGGATTTTAATCAAAATACATATTTCACTCCTTCTTCTGGAGTACCGCAAGGCTCTAATTTGGGTCCTTTATCGTTCAACATCTGTATCAACTCATTGGATGTGTTAAATAAATAAAATAGTAGTAGTAATAAAATAATATAATTACCTTCACTAGGTATGCAAACTTCTTCTTCTTTTTCTAGACCCCTCACCACAGTGCAGTGGCGCAGTTTGTGGTGGAGTATTTTGGGGGGTATTTTTGTCTTCACTAGATATGTTTTTTCTTCTTAGATCAAATATAATTCTGGTTAACTCAACAAAAATGCTTTATTAATGAAATTTGTTTCGTTAATTTGACATCTGTTGTTTTCCCTTGTGTTTCCAAATCTTTTCGCAGTGGCTGCAGGTGTCTATGAACGTATTATTCAAGATACTGACCACAGTCCAAAAATTGATGAAATAATATTCTTAACTCCAGCAGATAAAGCTGACACTTATAATGTCATTTTGTCCACTGCAAATAAAACCTCATCTGATCTTGATGAGATCCTGTGTAGTGTTCTATGCAGCTGAACTTATTTCAATGCTATAGTCGACGATAATTAATTAATCAGTAACTGAGGGCGTGCTCTCGAATGCATTAGAAATAGCTAAAGTCGTACCACTTCTTAAAAAGGGGAACAGTCAACTTACCAACTAACAGGCCTATATCTGTCCTGTATTGTTTTTCAAAAATATTCAAAAAAGTAATATCTAACCGTATTATGTCTTTTTTAAATAAATTCAAATTATAATCGAGGACTCAGTTTGGTTTTACTAATATTAGACCTACGCAAAATGCGATTTTTGAAGCTTTGGATCGTCTATATGAACTTTTCGACTCTGGAAGCAGGTTAGCGGCCTCCGCTTTGATTTGCGGCATAAGAGGGGAAGAGTGGATAGTCTTTTTTTTAAGTGGACGGAAGCAGGTTGCATCACTTAATTATTGTGGTCAAAATAGCTACTTTTGTTCTAATGACATAGGATAGGGTGTACTGCAAGGGTCTATTTTGGGCCCAATTCTATTTGTTTTTTTCGTAAATAACCTACATGATTATTTCTCTGAGAGCAATTTATATCAGCATGTTGACGACATACAAACTTCTAGGATGTTAATGTAGATTCTTTGTTATCGTGGAATGTCCATGTGTCTCAACGTTTAAAGTTTAAAATTATGATCATTAAATCACGCCTGATTTAAACTAAGAGATTGTGTCAACACTGACGTAATTATTAATGTTTTATTGCGCCCTTATTTGTTCAAGACTCGAGTATTCCCTATTGTTTTAGGGTTAGATGGATATTAGTTGTATTGGTACTTTATCGTGCAAAAGCGATTAGTATGCACAATGTTTAGCTGGAGAAGAACTGACTCCCTTAAGTCTCTCTTTAAGACTAATGGGATAGTGATGTAAAACTGTCATTTATGCCAAAAAAGTAGATACATTCGTTTCACTAACTCTGCGAGGGTTTTGGGAGTACACATTGCTGAAAAGGTTAATTGGATTAGCCATGTTGTCACACACTGTTGAAAATATTACGGTGTTGGCGTTAATTTTGCGCTAGTCAAATATTTTAGTGTTGATTTTTCCAAACTTTGCCAGACGAGTTGACTACGCGTATTGAATAGAACAGAAATGACTAGAATTTCGTGTGAATTCTTTGTTCAGATATAAGGATTGACTATTTTTCTAGACATTCAGAAGCGTCAACCAATCAGAATTTTTCCCTCGGATAAAAATATAGAAACTCCACCTATTCTACTACAGTATTGCATTATACGCACCACCTGCATTGCACGTGTATCTGTTTTCGTGTTTGATTCTCCGTATTAACATATCCAAACAAACCACCAAACGTGATTGACCTGCAAAGTGTAACCTTGTGTTATTAAACGTTAATTCCAGTGGGCATAAAAAATTTCAACATCTCAAAGATGTATTGGGAACATCTATTTACGCAATTAGTTTAAACTTGAATCAAATAGCATAAACATTCACTTAATTTTATAATGGTTCTCAAAAAATCGTTTTAAAATTTGGTACGTTAGTTGAAACCAAAACTTGTGAATGAGTGGTTTTGCATATTTATAATTGAGAAAACGTCTTAAAGAGAGAATATTATAGCACTAAGAAATAGGAGTTGCATATTAAAAAGACGTTGTGTTTAGAAAATGGTGTTAAAACACCCAATAGATCGCACTCATTTAGTTAAACAGCTAGTAAATTTGTCTAGTCTAGATCAAATAAAATGTGACTAGAAGTATTTTATAATTCCACGTGTCAGTTGGACAAAATAACTCCTTAGCAATAGACAATACTTGACTATCTTTGCTCGTCAAATTTAAACTTCTATAGTTCTCGACAAAATAACACGAAAAGAGTGTGGACCTCTCCTGAGTATTAAATTAGTCAAAAAAGTATTAAAATTTTCAACAGTACACTGTGTGGTGAACTGGCGCGCATCCTCTATGCTCTCTATAATCTAAGAAGATGCTGCAATTTTGAGATTTTGAAAAGTTTTTACTATGCCAACGTCTATTCTCGGATGACATATGGCATCATTTATCGGGGGGGATGCACTTCCGCCGCGAGAAGCTATATAATAAACTGCCTTGGAATATAAAAGCAGTTGATAACCTGAAAGGGTTTCAGAAGCAAGTTAAATGCTATCTTTTGAATTTGAGCTGTTATTCAGTTGCCGATTTTCTTAATAATAATATTTAGTTTAATCTAAGTATTTCATTATTTTTGTTTGTATTCTGTTAACATATTTCATCATTGTCTTTTTTTGTTTGATATTGTTTGAAATAAATAAATATCTATCTATATCTATCTATACGTTTCTATGAAATATTATTGTTTAAAAAATCTAAAATAATTGATGGGGTATAGACAAAAACCACAGTGTGTTAACTGTAAATCTACATACATGGCGCATTAAATAAATAATCTCTAAATATAAATCTTAGTTATTCGCCTTGTGCACAAAATTTGTATATTTGCACATTTCTAAGGATATGATCTGGATTTGAATCTGTTATACACCATCGTTTTCTACATGAAAACGCTTTTTTTGAGAAATAAGGAAAATAGAAATTATTTAAGAAAAGGGGACATTCCATCCCCCGTTATTAACTTTTTGCGAATTTAGGTTACGTCATGTTTGAAACGATGTAATCTGCTGCAAACTATATTAAAAAAGTGTTTTTTTTTAATATGTTTCAAAAATCGTGCAAACTTTGAATGGGGCTGTAGCCATAAATTGAGCGTTTGGGCAGAAAAAAAAATGCGTAGTGTTTTTATAATGCGTACTCAACCTATTAAGTTCCATGGAAACCGGAATTTGACAGTTTGTTACGGGGTTCGTTCGCTCTCAAACTAAAGGTCTTCTTGGATCCAAATAATTTGTTCGAAACACGAAGTTTTTGGATGACACTGATATTTGACAAAACAAATAAAATGCAAAATAATGAAAAATACAATGAACTACAATAAAAGTTAAATCTTAACATAGGTTACGATGATAATACATTGATGTTCGGTCTTAACCTCTATTCTTAAGTAATAAATTAAACTATAGGAGATGATTGTGCAGAGAATGTGTTTGGCGCGTTACGCTGATGTCAAGGCGTGGTCCCCTTTCGAATTCAACGATCTGGATTTGGTCTCCCAAATTAGGTACTTCGTTCACCCTCGAGGTTTAACTCAAAGCCAAAATAAAGTAATAGTAGTAGTAGTAGTAGGTCCAGTGATCTAAGATGACGCCATTAACAAAAGGAATGCCAGCTTGACGCTGCTGTCGTAAAACCCATTTCAGGAATATCGATGCAATGGACACAGAACTCCTGGCAGCCCACAGGTAAACGGAAAAATTAATGCACTCGATATTAGAAGTTTCTCGCGCGACAAAATCCCACAACGTGGTAATTAAATTGAAATTTGCACGGAGCAACTTGAACAGCGCGTCTAAGATGATGTGCGAAGCCTATGCGTCTCCCTTGCTTAGCGAGAGGGCGGAAGTCGGAAAATACAACATGAATCGAATAAGTCACTGACAAACTTAACAATGCGGAGTAATTTACACAAAAGAAAAGGTTTTAATGAATGAAACTTGAACTAATTATTGAAGAATGAAAAGCAAATTTAACTGACAATGAATTACTAATTAATTTGGAAATAAATACCGAAAATGGGATATTAAATTTTTACTATCACGGTAAGATGCGTTGTGACGAGCAAGGGTTCGAAACTTCACTGCTAGATGGCGTTGCAGGATCTAATTTTTAAATTAATGAAATAAAAATCTTTAAATAAAATCTATAAATGAAGCGATCGCAATCCAACGGCAACAAGTTATTGCCTTATTAGTGGCAATAATGCCACAACAGACACCATTTGTACTTATTTAATTCATTTTCAACCCTCCAAAATTAAAATTACTTATAAATTTAT
>RXPK01001606.1:0-64174 GCA_004143645.1 Protaetia brevitarsis
TGCAACCAACTAAAAATGAAAAACAACTAAATAATAATTATAAATAATAATTAACAACTGGTAGAAAATTTACAGCAAAGTTCAAGGGCATAGTGGCGGATGTGAGAAAACAGCACCACACGTTGGGAAAAAACATTTTAACATTATTAAGAGAACAAGCACTGTGTATACACACCAGCACAGAAATTTAATTTATTAAAGTTTTCTTTTTATCTTGATGAATATTTAACGATCTTATGTGAACTACATAATAAATACATAAAATACATACATAAATACATTTATGTCAATACACAACCACTTACTGACGCAAAAAAAGAATACATTAACTACTGCAAAGTATACAAATTAAAAATAGTGCACGAAGCAAGACTTGTATAGAAGATGAAAGAGAAAACAACGGAATTCTATAAATATAAAGTTGTAAGGATAATTCTTGATCACATATTTTTTTAACACATTCAAAATGGTAAAACCAAGGCTGTACATCAAGGAAGCAATTCCTTCATGTACGTGCCTAACTGGCCGTTTCTACTTCAAATCTTCACATCCTTGTCAAAGCGTTCTTGAAAATAATTATGTGGAGAATACTTTGATTAACACTTGGAAGTTCAACGATCCTCCTAAAAAGTCAGCTTTCTTTTTCACCCCCCTCAGAATTTTGAAAAAAGAAGAACAACTAGGGGATGACAAATCACTAATTTTTATCCAAGTGTAGACGAAGAGGGACGCTATGAGGCACCCGATGAAAACAAGCGAATTTGATGCAAAACGGAACTTTATAAAACAACGCGCCCAGAAATGTTTCAAAAATATTTATCAGAAACTCTAGGGAATATCTCTAGAGGCTATCATATTGAAATAACTTTGTTGAAATCACGCAGAAACTTGAGATATTGATACATATGACTAAAAATTATAATTTTTATTTCGTTGCACTGAACACAAAGGCTGTACCTAATGAATATGATATTTGTGTACCAAATCAAGTGAAATACTATTGTGTTGGTTAATTATCTTAGAAGAGATATTTATTGAATACTCATACTTGAGCACAGGCTTTCCACCAAACCAGCTCACGTGTATTTTTCAAACTTCTAGTAGAAATCCTGAAACTTGCAGCGTAGTTTTAATTGGCTATCAACTATCTAAGTAAACTATTTAGAGTGTTAATTATCAAAATCCTTATTTTAAATGGAGTATACTAACAATTACTATTGATCTAGTGAATTTATTTCAACATTTGTGATTAGTTTATATTAAATAACCCAAACTCAACCGTTTTTGAAATATTCACAATTTTGTTAATAAAACCGCAAAAAATGTTCAAGCAAAAATGGTCTTAACAATAGTATTTTAAAAGACCGACATGTTCCGTATTATTGTCGTCTTTTTCCAGATCTAAAACTTAAAGCGGAAGAACAGCAATTTATCAATTAAGGGAATAAAGGTGATATTGGTTGAAGTTTTTTGAAACAGGATTCTGGTTTTTTTTCTACGAAACAAAGGTTCCCACATAAATATACAAGACGTGGATCACTACTGGGCATTGTCAAAAATATTTTTGCGCGAATATCATTGCCGGTTTACATATTACCATTCTAAGCACGAGTATTGTACAACTATTTACAATCTTGTTGATTTTTTTTACTTTTCCACCTTTTCGAATAAAGTCAAATATTTCTCAGCATGTTAGACATTTAGCTTTCTAAAGTTGGGGGGAATACAAGATGCAGGTATTTCAAGGTTATAGAAGTAGTCAGTAAAATACGTACACGATGTTCGAAAACTTGTCTCCATATGAATATCTTTAAACTAAAAAAACTTTATTTTTCAAGTAATTTATGTTTTATTACAACATTGAATGCAGCGTAAAGTTCTACCTTCATTTGTATAAAGGTTTAGTATACTAACATTGAAAGAATAAAATTGCTTACTGCCTAGTTTCAACCAAGTAAAGCTGCATTTTTTCTTTGATAACATACCTATATCTACCTGTAAATTTTTTCAAGTCTTTTATCAATATTTAAAAGCCAAACAAAATAAGAAAAATAGAACTATGTAGGAACTTAACGTGTCTTGATAGAAACAATAGCCAAATTCGATATTTTTGCGTAATTTGTATGTAGACACAATTCGATCACTCTACGCTACGCCAGGATCTGGAGAAGATCTAATTCAGGACAATTGTTTTGGAAACACGAGTGAGATACAGTCTTCGGCAGATAATGGGAGCCCATGTTTCCGAAACAATTGTTCAGAATTAATAAAATCTCGTATAGTGTGGAGTGGTTAGATATTGTATTGCTATTTTTCTATTGCTACTCTACGGTCCTTGTGAATCTTTGAATTTGTTGCGATTTATGTTTTATTTCTATGTTCCATAATAATCAATTTAATAAATGATTATTATGTGTAATATGAATTTTGTATTAGGATGTCCCCTGTAATATTAATACGTAATACTTTAATCTCTTTGCGTTTTATTTTTTACCGGGTTTTTGATCATTACATACAAGTGTTGAAACATATTGTCAAATAACCAACTCGTTACGATATTATCATAGTTACTCTCTCCATTAAGAGAAAATAAATGTAAAGTATTCATTTTTTTTTTGATCTATAATGCCTTGCTTAGAAAAAATTGTAAAGGAGTTCATTGTACCATCGCTTAATGTAAGCGATACCACTTTTTATCACTGCGCAGGTAATCGCAGTAATCGGTAATAAATATATAATAAATACCACTCGTAACTATATTGTCGTATGTCATGGTTTACTAATATCTAATAATTCAATAATTTTCAACAATTTAACCAAAGTTACTAATAGACGGTAAAAATAAATACCTCATCATGACTGAATACTTAAATAGTTCCAAAAAGACAACACACAAAATGTTTTTTTTTTTATGACAAAAACAGTTTTAGTCGCTTACAACTACAAAAAAATGCTAATATTTAAAAAACTATAAAAAAACAGCTATACTAAACCTTGTTGATATGTAATCTGCACTTATATTAATGCTATAATATAAAAAAAACTGTATTCCACTTGAAAAAAAAGGTGTTGCTACTTTAAATCTATCGCTAACGGAGATAGGTTTTTAAAAATGGTTGGGTTTGGAAATAAAAAATCCTAATATTAATTGGTTGCAAGCGATGAAATACATTCACTAGCTCGGTAAAAATCGTACCATTCCACTTAAATAAAACCATTGATATCACCATACCGAAACTGCTATATAAACTAAAAATGTTTCCATTGGATAGATCACAATCGACCTAGATTATGCTATAAGTTTCAAAATCAAATATAAATGATAAAATAGAAAGTCTAATGGGTGAATTTGCTAAATTTCAAATTTATAAATCATTTTGTTACGTAGGCCTTCACGGCTGGAATCTACTGTGAAAAGTTTTTTCCGGGCTGTTGAGCCGTGGCCTTGTGGAATTACTTCCGTACGTTTCGTTCGCAACTGCGGTAAACATCTTCAGCGCCGAGGTCGAAGTTTCCTTCGTGATGGCTCGTCGTTTAGTGATCCGACGTCATGAGTGTTGTCGTTATATATGTATAGTCGGTGTCTATGAGTGGGAAGACACTAAGAGATCGTGCCGTGCGCATTTGTGAACCTAGGGTTTTGTGCCAGGAGCTAGCGCACTTAGATCGCGCCCTACTTGCGAATGGGTACTACAAGAAAGAGGTGGGTAGAGGGCTTGCATCCAAGGACAATCCTGCAACTCACGGGTAACAAGGAGGCACAGCAGATGTTAAGGGTCGTTTACTTGCCTGCTCAAAAATTAACGGAATTCGTGTTAGTAAATTCTAAAAAACCCCGTGAAAGCCCGCTTTCAAACCAACAGGGCAAAAATAAACACCTTCTACCCTCCGTGAGACCCCAGAATCCTCTGTCATCTACGGGGTAAAGCGAATACAATGTTCGTGTGGATCTTGTCTACGTAGGCCGAAAAAAGAAGCATCAACCAGAATTAGAGCACGAGCGTAATTGTCGGCTGGGACGGTGAGAGTGGCCATCGCAGAAACGCTCTAAACCGCGACACATAACCAAGGTCGTAATATACTAGGTTGTCTCGTAACTTTTATACCAATCAAGAGAAAGAGCGCGAAACGCGTCATCAGGTATGCTATGTTTAATAGTAAAGTGGTGCATATATATGTAAAAGCAAATGGGAATTTGTACTCGACTAAATTTTATTTTTTTTACAAAATCTTATTGAGAAAAATTTTCAATTAATGTTTGTCAGCAAGAACGTGTCTTGCAATAATTTCAAGTTCTTTTTATTATAACAGATATCCCATACCAAATTTATATAGTCAAAGAATGTCCAGCTAGCGTACTATAGATGGCACGCAGTATCTCCTTATGATATTACCACTACAAACGTAACATAGAAAGCTAGTTGGGTCATCTTATAGTGCGCCAGTAGAACATTTCTTGACTCGAGAATGATCGCGAGGAGCATCATCACAGCTCATCGTGCACCACCCATCCCCATTTCCCGGACCTCCCCTGCAACCTACGAGGCATCCTAGATATATACGGACCTATTACCATAGCCATCCAATTTAGTGACACAAAGTACTATCACCAGTTCGCACTACACAACAAGGCTATTCCGAGAATCCATATGAAATTTGCAAATATAGAAATAACTTCAACCGGAAAGCAAAAGCACGTAACTTTATAACAGATTGGTAAGAAACAAGAACGCACTCGGACCAAGACCAATGGGTAGCGTCCGTCACGCCTGTTACATAGACACCAACATGTACACAGCGACCACTTTCTAATTGTACGACCTACAGCATTAAAACAAGCCTAAATGTGTAGCATGGGTAGTAGACGACTTATGCATTCACTGCCGTCTTCGAAATATGTAAACACAGATGTGCGGTCTCGGTGTTTTTTTGTAGTAAATCTACTTTAAATGTAAGGAAGAATGCAGTAAATAAACATAGAAAAAACATGATCTTATAAAAATAGAGAGAATTAAATACATCAAAGGCGCATACTTATGCCTGCCGACCTACTCGTTAGCACAATTCGATTTTTTTCATTTACTTACCTTAAATATATATTGTATACAACAGATGTTTTGTTTTCTTTACAAATCCCTACAGCTTTACCAAATATGTTTGTGTTTTTAATCCAATTGATTCACAATGATTGTTTTCATAACTATTTTTAATTCGCCCCGGCTCCTTTTTTCGATATTAACATAATGAATAATTAATATTTATATAAACTAATCATTAATTACTAATTTAAACCTGCATTTTGTATTATAGCTATCACTACTGTTCAATTTAGCACTAATTCAAATTTTGTATTTTCTTTGAAAAAATATTGTGAGACTTTTGAGGTAAAATCTTTGAAACTAGGGAATTTATAATCGAAATATTATTTTATCTTGCTATTATAATATTAATGAAACATACCATTACTATAATAATAAAAAATATTTCTGACGAGTGCAGAGCTTTTCCTTCTAATATCTGATAATCTGATATAAAAATCATGGTTTTGAATGCATCCTCGCCATATCTCCTTTATTATTTAATGTTAAAGAAGGAAGCGGAGCGAGTTAAAAAAAATGATATGCATCATCATGACATTAATTAGATTAAAAAATATAAGCATATTTGGGTAACGCTGCAGGGAAAACAAAACATGCATTTCTGTCAATACGAAATTACTACAAATTTCTCTGCATTTAAAAATTAATTGGCGCAACACCCACTTCACGAAAAGTGGAAGTAGTAATAATCCTTATTACTATATTGTTTAATATCTGCATAGGGGCTGTCGCAATCTAGTTAATGCATTAACTAGATTGAATGAAACACTTTTTTCATGTGTTCAGTAATATTGAAAAAAGTGTTCATTCATAACGGAGGTGTGCTTACTGATTTCAGTATAGCTAAATACTTTAAATGTCTTCATGCGATCCATTTTGATAGTTTCATTATTATTTGCATACGTATAAATGAATAAAAGTAATAAACCCATTGATATTGCTATTTATTGTATAATTAACATGCTTTGGTTTAGTTCCTAGTCATAGTTCAACTGTAAAATGAAATACCTTTTAAAACCATTAATAACACTACAGCTATTCGAAATACTTCAAAACATCAAATAAATTTATTCTACGCAAAGATAACAATACATAAGAGATGCATTCAACTTCGCACATTAATAAATCCAGTCTAAGCTTTTTTAAAATAACCGACAGAGAGACCGCACATCTGTGTTTACATATTTCGAAGCGGCCAGTTACTGCATAAATCCATCTACTATCCACGTTAAAGATATGGGCTTTATTTTACCCTGTAGGTCGTACAATTAGAAAGTGTCGCTAGTGTACATATGACGACATCACTCTACATCGGATCACTAAACGGCGAGCCATCCCGAAAGAAATTCGACTTCGCCGCTGAAGATGTACACCACAGTTGTAAACGAAACGTACGGTAATTTCACAAGACCACGGCTCAACAGTTCGGAAAAACTTTTTACAGTAGATACCGGCCGTGAAAACTTACGCAACAAAATCATTTATAATTGCGATATTAACTTTCTATTCTCTTGAATTAAAATAACTACAAAAACTTAATTTCTACCTCTCACAGACAATTTATATTATGCATTATCCTACTTTACACACACCTGTTGAAATAACACAGAACAGCATAACATTGCAGGTAAACAAATGAAACGAAAGTCAATTATTGTGAAGAACAATCAGATGGCTTAAATTCCACCTTTCTTATTCTCTACTATCACAAAAGCAAAATAATAATAAAAAAAAAACAAGAAAATTCACTATAAAATATAGAAGTGTCAAAAGGAAAAGACTAGGCAAATTCATTACCTAACACTGGTTTGTTAATTCGCATATTGCACCGATCGGCCTGTATCAGTTTATGTACATCGATAAATCGATAATTATTATAACTAAAAAATATATAATTAGAGAAACAACAATCACCTCCGAAAGATCCTTATAATGCAATCATTTTATGTATTTTCTTTACGATAGGATCACTGTTTCTTAGAAACGATTTTGAAAATCTGCGAACTAATCAAGTAAAACGCATCTCTACATATCATTTGTAGGCAATAATATAAGTGTTAGGGCATTTAAGATTATTTTTTTAAATCCAAATTGTGATCAGTTGGCAATCTATCAAGTATGTAATATTGAAAATGCGTTGCATGAGATTTTCCAGTTTCTTAATAACAGTGATCCGATTTATAAATTATTCTAAATAAATTGTATAATATTCACTATTTCTAAAGATATTTTACTATGTAGGTTTATTTTAGACGAAATGAAAATTGTTACTTGTCTATTTGTAATTAATTCAGCAGTTTCCAAATACTTCTTTTTTAATATCTATATTTTTAGGAGAAATTATGAGTAAGTGTAAATGTTTAAAACAGCACACAATTTTGTAAACACCAGGCCATGCCAAGTCACTTGATTCAACTTAACATGCATAAAGCAGGCTCACCTTGCCTGCTTTATGCATGTCAAATTTACTTGTTTCCCTACAAATGGTTAGTGACCAATTAAGCTTTTGATGAATTTCAGGATTACATTGACTTTATAATAAATCTTAGAAACCGCAATTATGTCTTACAAAAAAAATAAATGTCTGCTCTTATAATCTTTTATATTATCAAAAACAAGAGTACAGTGGCAAACGACGATTATTATGTTTCTTAAGAACACTGTTTTATAGTTTTGTCCTTACTTTCCTTCTGTGCATTTTATAAGAATTTTTTTTTTGTGGCTAGGCATATTGCAAATATTTATCTCCATTTTTAAATGCCCTAAAACATATCCAAATGTAAAGGTACTATGCGCACACTCAAGAAATATACGGGCTGTCCCAACGGTGCGAGGACGGAAGATTGCTTATAAACCAAGAATATTTTCAAAAAGATATTCATGGATTATCATAGATCGTATCTGCCTGTATATTCTAAATATATTTTGAATTATACAGAGTGCTCTGTTTTTCAGCTACATATCAAAGTTGTATTTTTTTAATAGAACACCCTGTATTTTGCTGAATATTTGGATAGACATCCCAAAAAGAAACAAATTATTATGAGGTAGTAAATGGTTTTGATCGTAATTTGTTAAGCTATTTGCTGTTTTATTGAAAATAAAAGCCAAATTTAACCACGTATCATTTTGAAAAATTAAATTTTTAAATGCTGATCAAAACTTACTCTATAATTTCAGTTTTTAATCGCCCTAGACAGTTTAACGATATTTTGATTCGTTTATACAAGATGTTTCATAATGCAGAATGTATTTTTTCTCGAAATTTTTAAATGGAACACCCTGTATATTTTTACACCATTCGATTCGCCTTTTCACTAGCTTTTATTTGATACCATACTTGTTGGGGTTTGTATTTAGTTTGCTTTTAAAAAAAATCTCAGTAATATGTATGCATAGAGTTAGTACAAAATTTAATAAAAGTTAAAAAAATAATATTATTATGTCGAATATTAACCGACAATAATAACTGAAACTAAACTTTAAATTGAAAAACAAATTTAAAATTATAACTATTTTATAAACAATAATACTTAGTGAGTAGCAGCCAACACATTCTTACACACCAGTAAAATTTATCTTATAAATAAACACAGAAGGGAAGGTTATATTAATTGTTCAAAAATGTCGCCATTTTGTTGTACACACAACTGTAATCTTCTGATCAGTGTTTTACATTTTTAAGTGTATGTCGTTGTACATTACTAAAAACTTCACGAATTCTTGCTTCATGTTTTCTTCGGTGGTTGGTGGATCGCGATATACCTTCTGTTTCACATATCCCCACAAATAAAAATCTAATGGTGCGAGGTCCGGTGATCTATGTGGCTATAAATCCACCTCGACCTATCCAGAGATTCCAATGACAGTTATTTAAATATTGTCGAATACGTCGATCGTAATATACAGGTGCGCTGTCATACGTTTCCGCTCGGATTTGCAGATTAATATTTTCCAGAAGTTGTGGTAAGAACTCCTGTAAAAATGTAGGTACGTTCTTCCAGAGAGAGAACCAAAAAAGAAAGGGTCAATAAAGTTATTATTACTATTATTCCTCCCCAAAACTTCCATTGATTCTGAAAATCAATTTGTCTCACCCAGTGCGGATTTTCAGTAACATAATAATGCATATTATGTTTATTTGCCACTCCTATGTTATTAAATGTGGCTTTATCACTAAATAACACTTTGTTCAAGAAATTGTTTAGATTCTATGAAGCATGACGCTTGCCTGGGTACACAGGTGGCATGGATAATACTTGTGTTTCTTTATATTCCTTTGTATAGAACTCTTCCTAATCTTTACTCATTTCCGATTTGTCTTGTACATAGATGAGGATTTTCTTCTAAAGACAATAGTATATCTTCTTCGTTTTCTTGCGTTGCTGTTGCTGGATTTGGTACAACTTTTTTCTTATACTGTACCCAGTACTGTATCCAGTTTTCTCGAAGCGCTCACGTAGTTTTTGAAAGGCTTCTGATCGTGGATGTTTAACATTAAGATACCGTTGCTTATAAATTCGGGATGCCAACAGACAATTTTTGTAAGCCTCCCCCAAAATATAAATCATATTAATTAGATCTCATTTAGAAAAAAAACATTTTTTACATAATTATGTGCACGCTAATAATTATGATGACAGATTTTGACAGTAACTAGGGAAAGACAATTATAGTGTTTCATTTTTTCTTTTCATACATATTGCCTTTTCATATTTTATTTATTGTCAATACCTTTTTAGAAAAAAAAACAATAATTGTCGTGCGAAACTAAAGTAGCCAATTTTTCTTTACTTTCAAAATTGTTGAAGTATGTTCCCACAACGCAATAGCGTATTGCAAATTGCAACCTTGATTTCTTTATATTCATCCTAAGAGCTTACTTTGTATCTGTTTTACATATCCTTAGAGCTGAATAAAATTAAAGGCAATGTATGCAATGATGAAAAGAATTTTTTTGATAGACGCTGTGTTGAAAAGCTGGGGTTTTAGTTTCTACGCTCAAAAATTGATACAAGATTTCCTTCTATCCATACAACATATTTACCGTGAACTACTTCCCAATAAATATTAATCTAATTTTCTAGAACAAATATTGAAATTATATATTACATTGATATACTTTTTAGTATTCTAACACGTTGAATATATATCAACAACATCAAATCTAATGCATATCCCACAAATATGTTTACCTAAACTAACAACAACATATCCGATTACCTATGTATTCTCCTTCATTTACTTCTTTAACATAAAAGTGAATTATAAAATATATTGTGTGCGTTTTATACTTTTTCCTATTGTCTAAAAATCTTAAAATTTGCCAAAAAAAAAACATATTTGCAGAATCTTCTCACAGTTCTTAATATGTCGTTCCTGTTGAATATAATTACATGTAGACATGTTGGCATTTATAGATGTATGGTAACCTAATGTTATCGTAATACTATAAATGTGGATAATATTTATAAAAAGAAAATCTATGTAAATATAAGAGTGCTGCTATATTAGTTATTAATTACGTAAATTGAAGGGATTAGTTACGTTTAGCTTAAATAACTGTTATTAGAACAGTTTGCGGGCTCTAAAAAGCCAAAAATGTCTTCCTTGAGCTATTGTCTATTATTAAATTAAGGGAGCAAAAATTGTCACTTCGAGCTAAGGACGAATTAGAACTAATGTAAAACCTAGATTATTTATTTGTAAGAAATATCTTATGAATGAAAATCGATTCAAAGACTTATCTTGCACACATAAACACAATCTTTAATCCAATACCACGGAATAACAAAATAAAACAGATTTTAGTAATAAGGTTTGTAATTTTTACAGAAATGATGTTATGTTCCGCTGCAATTGTTTTATAGGTAACTTCAAATAAATCGAACTATTACTACTAACTTACTAATATAAAAAGGAATATTAAAATAATTTATTTTTTCATACTACGAGCTCGTAGAAATGACAATAAATTGCTTTAAACGATGAAACTCTAGACGAGAACTCTTACAATTAGAGAAATTTTAAAACATAGGAGAGAAATTTTGTTTAGGTTTATCATTGAAGTATATTTGTTTATCTTAGCTTTTTTAATGAAGTATAATGAGAATATTGTGTTGATATCTATTTGTGTATGTACTACGATATTATATGCATGTGTAACATTATTTTTAGCACGAGTTATTTGTTTCAAATAGATCTGAACAAAATTTTGAAAATAACCATGTAAATATTATATTGATAAAATAATCTATACATGTCATGTGTATGAAAAAATCTTATGTGTATCATAACAAAACGAGAATAATATATTGGTTATGTAATGTGTTTATTTGTTTTATTTGTGCGCTATTTAACCCGCTTCCATGTTACACCATTCCTATTGTGGTTGCCAGTTTAGGTTCCTACTAGCACAACATCAATTGAATTAAAGAAGCTTAATTTTGTTCATGGAACTGCATAGAATCTGCCAAATGTATATCCTAACGCGATAATAATAAAAAAAAAAACTCCTGTGGCGATGATTACCCGACCTCTCATCTAGAAATTACGGTTTACATGATAGTATGTGAATCCATGAGCCGTATTGACTATGAATTACGGCCCTATAAGATAAAAAGCGAGATTTTAATTTTAAACATATAATAAAAAATATAAATACAAATATAAATAGTTTGTAATACAAAATACAATTGCAAGTCATCTTAATACAAAATGAGTCTATGGTGGCACTTATACCTACCCCGTATTTCATAAATCATGGTCTGTGATTGCGTCATCTCGCTAATCGATGCCTGTGTCTAAATTATACCGCAAGTTTATAATCAAAAGTGATACTATATTGTATGTACATGTGCATATATTCGCCCTCTTTTACTACTGTTGTGTTTGGCCGCATTTTTCCAATTTTCAGTAGTTATGTGTTCCATAACATGTTTTGTGTGCGTGTTAGCACTTTCATTAAATTTAGGTGGCCTTTACTATTTCCTAGTAACTCTTTCAAGACAGCCTCCATGTCCAAGCAGTCGTTTTACAATGTATTTTCTTAGAGACATCTAAAAAGAAACCATAGTTTTTTCTTTTAATTTATAACAAAAGACGAAATTGCGGTCTTTCCAAAAGATTCTAGAGAACTACGTCCAGGTACACATTTTTTTAGAAAGCTTTGGTTTTCCTTAAATGTTTTTAATGCCTCCAATAATAATAAACTTACCAACTTTTCCGTAGCATCGATTATATTTTTGTAATACAATGGAACCTCGTTAAGTCGGACCCTGTGAACCCGGATCTCCGCATAACCCTGATTTTGACTGGTATTTTTTTTTAAATTGGTATTGTATCAAATAGTTTTGTCCTTATTGTTTAAAATGAGTTTAAAAACATAATTGTTCGGTTTGTTTTGTATGTATATTTGTTTATCTACGAAATGAACTAATTTTTTTTTTCTGTAAATACTGTCTTCTTTTATTTTTTTTACCCTGCTGTGTGGGCATGCATGTCCATGCAGCCCGGTTTTTGGATAACCCGGATCGGCTTTGGTCCCAATTGATGCGGGTTAAATACGGATTAACGAGGTTCCATTGTACCTCATAACTCAGCCTTTAACAACTGCCCCACAACTACATAACACTTGATAAAACCGTCTTTACAAATTTCGACGCATTATATCATATATATAAAAGAAGATCTGTGTAAATACTATTAGAAGTTTTTAATAAAATGCTATAGGAATATAATTTCGTCACCTGAATATTCTCCCTATATTTTTTTACAGAATATTTTCAGGCATTCTCATTTGCACTTTGTAAGAATATTCTCAGAAAATACGTGTTACTTGGGTTGAAGGGTTCCTTTAATGACAACTAAATGTCACATTAACACATATTGATTTCGTAGTTATTAATGACAGCTGATTAACTATACAATTTTATTATGTATTCCGAACTATTTAAAACCAAAATTACGTTTTCCTATTAAGTTTAATTGATAGTAAATTTATAGTCAGTACAGCCCCCGGACTCATATGCTGTAAGCAGGTAAACTTGAATGAAACCAATTAACTATAAGGTTCTTAGCGCACGTCTGCAAAATCAAATTAAGCGTCTGGTTTTCTCAATCCCGGCAACGACTCAAAACTATTTTTTTATAATTCTACGATTGATCACGCAGTTTCATAATTTCGCCATTTAAAATGAAATTATAAATGCAACAAATTTAAATGGACTGCTGAAATCTCGTCTCTATGCTCCTACTCGCGCTCTTGTTTTTATAGCTACTATCCTGGCCGCTACACTATTGAACCAATTATTAATTTATATGAAGTGCATTTGGGATACATTATTTAATCTCAGAGAAAAAACTCGGAAACATAATTTATGCTCTTAAAAATTCTTATTATTTTTTTCGTTACTTTGATTAATTCATGTTAATTTATTAAAATGTTAGGTTTATAAGATGTCCACTTAGTTTTAACAATTTCGATATTACAAATGGTAAAATAAAAAGTACAGCATAGATGCATAGTTAACAGTTGTTATAATTTATAAAATCCATATTTGACTCTATGTCAAAGTTGGTTATTAATATAAGGGAAAAAGAAATCAAACAAGGTCTAGATCCTCACAAAATTCTTTAATATCACACGACCGGTTTCGAGCATCCTTAGATCAGCTAAAGAAGTATCAAATAATGAGAGTATGCAACCATTGTTAACAAAATAATATTGTATAAAGTTGTTTTTTTTTTGTATAAATGAGGGAGTAGAGCAAAAGGTCGAAAATTATTTAAAAGATGCTTACAATTTAAAACCAGTTGAGAATGGACAAGGTATAAAAATAAAATTAAATTAAAAAGTGCAATGTAAATAGCCAAACTTAAGTAAAACTTGTAAAAAATACACATTAACCTTACCCGGTGACGTCATATTTTGGAACGTATTTGGTGACATGGTGACTTTTCGACCCCACATTTTATTAGATCTCCAAATTTGCAGTTTGCTAAGATATAATAAAATGCAGTAATATAACGGCGTCTTTAACCTTATTTTATTATGATACGACACTGTTTTCTCAGATATTTTAGGTCTGATAAATAAAACTTTGTTTAAAGAACTAATACTAAAAAGAGACGTAAAAAAATGTAGACATGATGTATAATTAAAATATTTTATTAAGGAACTTAAAATTTGTTACATCTAATGAAAAAAGTACACAGTTTAGTTTACAAACTAGAATAAAAAAGCTGAAAAAGGTCTTAAAATCGCATATTTAAAGAAAGCTGCAGACGTTCAAATTAACAAAATGAAATTATTTGGACACACAAAACTTACAAATTTTCGCCTGGCAGTCACTACACATTGCTTTCTTGCATGATGAGCAAGTCATTTTGGTCTTCTTATCCTTATTTCGAGGACACAAACCACATCTCTTTCTTTTCGTTTCTGGTTCAATTTTAGGAAGGTCTTCATCATCGGCAGATTTTTCCTAAAATTCTTCCGATTGATATACGGAGCTCTCTGGGCAATCTTTGGTTAGCTAGTCTTCTCCCCATGTGTTCTTCTGCAAGTTCTCGTGCCAATAATTTTAAAAACGAAGCTCTATCTATTTCTTTATTCTTTGGGTAACATCCATATAACACATAAGAATTAATACCAGCAATGTTTATTAGAGCATAAAACAGCGCCATGGGCCATCTATTCGTACGCCGATTTGTCGAATAGTTCGCACATTTCTTATCGAGTGTATCTACGCCCCCCTTTGTTGTATTATAAAATGCTATAATCTCTGGTTTTCCTGTTTCAGGATCAGTTGCATTTATGTGGTGCATTGATGAAACTAGCACTGTTGCTTTTCCTTTTTTTGTTACATGGGAAACCAACGTAACGTCTTTCGTAAAACCGTAAACGGTGCTACCTTCTGGCCTTGTTCTATTGGGAAGAAACGATGGGGGTATTTCTCGTTTGTTTTTCTTTAAAGTCCCAACATAGATTAGCCCGCTTTTTTTAATTCATTCACTAATTCAAGAGAGGAGAACCAATTGTCGGCCGTTATGTTACGATTAGTGTTGACTATGGGTAAAGCAAGTCCTAAAACTGCTTGTGTCGGCTTGAGAAACCTTTTATCTTCTTCTGGTAATAATTTGCCATCACTGTTTTTTCCTGTATATATGTAGGCATTATAAAAGTAGTTTGTTCGAGCATCACATAATATCATTACTTTGAGCCCATATTTTGAAGGCTTATTGGGCAGGTACATACGAAACTTGCAGCGTCCTCTATAACCTACCAGCATTTCATCCACGCAGGCTAATTCCCCCATAGAATATGATTTCTGTGAGTTTTTTACTTGTTCCTCAAACAACCAGGATATTGCTGCTGCAGGATCGTCTTTCTTTCTGAATTCTCTGTCATCGGCGTTGTCAAAGCGCAGACATGCTAAAATCACCAAGACTCTCTTTAGTGATATCACACATCTGAATATTTCCCGCCCAGTTCCATCAGTTGCAAAAAGAGAGTCCAAATCTTCATGATTAGATTTGAATACGGACCAATAATATAGTACGCCTAAGAATGCGTGAAATTCTACCAAATCTAAATCTTTCAGCTCAGGTTTGTTTTCTCGCTTATATCTAGTTCTTACAGTTTGTAATTTTTTATTTGTATGAAGGATAACTTCAGTTGCCATTTCGTCAGTGAAAAAGACACTTCCATATTTTCAGTGGAGAACTGGACTGCTCGAGCTGCTTGGCGGGTCCTTTGAGACCTGGTAAATGTGATATAATATTGTGTCTTTGAGTCCGTACATTTCGCGCTGGTGGTTCCTGTGCCCACTTAAATCTGTTTTTACCGTAATAGGCCCGACTATTATTGGGATCATTTTTATTTTCAACATTTACATTTGCGAAAACTGCATCTTCTATATCGTCATCACATTCAATTTCAGAATCTGTGTCGTGCTCACTATCAGGTGCAAAATCCGGATCTACGTCACTAAAGTCACTTTCAATTTCTTCAAACCACTGTGTAAGAGTTTCTTCGTAATTATCATCACCAAAACGCACGCTTTTTGATGTACTCGCCATCTCACAATCTTACTATCTACTCACAAATTACCTACGTATTAGGTGACGTGGTGCCAGTTTGACCCCAACTTTTATTTACTCTTAAATTATCAGATAAATGGTTGCGCTAAAGTGAATAATTTTAGGTTAGGCTATCGATAGCAATTCTGAAGAAAGGTAGATGGCGCGTGAATCATTTATTCCTTCTTAAAAAAAAGATGCAGCTAATATAAGATTGACTGGGGTCAAACTGGCACCACACGTCACCGGGTAAGGGTTAAAAAAAAAATAAAACACATCAATTTAAACAAACAACATTTTAAAATTATTTAAATTAAAAGTACCCTAATAGCCAAATTTAAATTCCCCGCCAATTTTTTTAGTGATTTCAACGTAAAGGTATTAAAATAACTATTGATGCAATACAAAATGATAGGTAATTTTATGTTTTAAAGTTGAAGTTACTAAGAATAATTGCGAGAAATTTAAATTTGGCTATTAGGGTAACCACTTCTAACTCGGTATATAAAATGATTCTGGATAAATCGAGACTAACATGTAAATAAAGGTAGAAAATTTCCAGAAAATTACAATAAACTTGTGCCATCTATTTTGGAATAACTAAAGTAACTTAATGTTGTGCTAAAGACGTAGTAGAATGCTTGAAAACCATGTATGCCAAAGGTCATCTATCGAGTAAAACTTGTAAAAAGCGGATGAACTCGAAAAGTAATTGTGAGATTAACCCGTTTACTATGCAAGTGAGCTGTTGCCTTAATATTTCCATCCCTCATTTATATATACAAAAAATAATTTTATACAATAGGAGTACTATTTTGTTAACAGTTGTTGCACACTTTCATTGTTTGATACTTCTTTAACTGACCTGAAGATGCTCGATAGAACAAAACCGATCGTGTGATATTAAAGAATTTTGTGAGGATGTAGACCTTGTTTGATTTCTCTTTCCCCTATATTATAATTTTAATGTTTCAAGTTTTCATTTAACAAATTTAGATGTGAAACTCGAAATATTTATTTATTGTGGGCATACGTCATGCTAAGTTACAATGAGAAATAAACTATTTTATTTGTTTTAAACTGTAGTAGATTTTACGTAACGGAATTTACTTAGAAAACTTGTATAGTCAGTTGTGGATATTATACGTACTCATGCTCATGTTATTGTGTATTGATTAATATAATAAAACTTAAATTCCATCTTGGCACATTTTTGATCCAACATGTTTTTATTGCTATATTCCTTAATTTAGGATTTCATCCCAAATTATTAGAGCATTTTGCGCCGGAAATATCTACTAATATATTTGCAGAAGTGTATATTAGGAAGCCTATCTAAAGCAAGATTTCAATACCATATATTTTGTTTTCATTTATATCAATAATAATCTAATCATTTCAAGTTAATGTTTAAAGAATGCTACTGTTAAAAAACAACATACGCAATTTATATTTCCCTAAGAGCAACATTGAATACAATAACATACGATTTAAGAATAATAATAAAGAATACTAGTTTTTGTTCTTGGTACCCATATTTTAAAGTGGTATTTATAAAAATAACACAAAAAGTCCAAGTCCACATTAACGTTACATATTTTTATACAAATTAAATTACTTTAATATATAATTTAATAACATTAATTTCGCGGTTCTTTTTAAAACCGCACCCAACCTAAAGCCACGTAAACCTAAAAGGAAGAAATAACTGCCCGTTACTGGTTGACGAATGAAATCATGCATTTCTAAACCTTATCAATTTTGTTTGTAAATAAAGGTTTGATTAGTGCCCATTACTGATGGTAATTAATAATTTTTAAGTGTTTATGTAAGTGTTGAAGAAATTATAATATTATGAATAAATATACTTTTCTAACTGTATATAGAACATAATTGCTACTATTAATGAGTAATAAGTTACATACTTTAACACTTACTAACTAATATCTTATTTCTTGCAGAAAGAGGAAATATATTTTTACACTTTTGTAACTTAAATAAAATGAGTACGCAGCTAGTGAATGACAATAACATAAACGAAATACGAGCTAAGATTGTTTACAATGCTGAAGTGTTAATAACTTACATAGATCCCAACATCACATTAGAAGAAATATGCAAGGAAATGAGAGACACTTGTCGCTTTGCTACCGACCAAGTTTTTACGATGAAGTGGGTGGATGAAGAGGGAGATCCATGTATCATATCCACACAAATGGAATTGGCTGAAGCAATTCGGTTATATGAAATCAACAAGGATACTGAATTAACAATACATGGTAAGTGATCTTTTTAGATAAAGTACCAACAAAATATTTTTTCTTATTGTTATCTGATCCGTACATAATATTCTCGAAATAAATAATAAATAATGGGATAGATGCAAGCAACATTGAACTTTTTACTTATTTTTTGGATGGATAGAGGCCGAAACTATTTGTAATTTTTATCCTTGTAGATTTCAAGATATTGAGATAAATCTTGCATGTACCAGTGACATCATATTTTGCAGCAGCTATTAGTGCCTTATCTTGCTCTCTTGGCTAAACTTGTATTTGTTATTTATGGTTTATTAAAATTAATGAACTGTTACAGCCAGTAAATCAATAAAATTTTCATTTCTGCTACAGGCTTTAGAATGAATGTATTAGAAGCAATTTAGAGAAGAGAATCCCTTGTTTACTCATTTATATTTAATGTGTACTTACTTCGAAGGCGCTTTTGCGCCCTAGGGGCAGAAAACATTCTCTTTTTTATTTCCTTTTCCGCGTCTTTCATCATGTAATATATCTGAGACAATTGTGAACGAACAACGAAATCTTAAAAATGGAAAAAAAAAAATAGGAAATTTGATAGGTAATAAATTACATGCATCATTTTAACTGATTTCGTTTAAATTAGTTATTGTGTCGTGAGTTTAATATTATGAATAATATTAGTCACAAACATGAAATTCAATTATAAAAAAGAAGCCTTTTAAATAGCGGCCAAAAAAGACCATTATTGGCTTTCCATAACATGTTACACATAAAAAGAAAATATTCCGCAAATGGTCATCATGTAATTATTTATTTAATTAGACTATCCACGCTACCTGTCAGTAGAATTTCAAAAGTGTTATTCCTCATCACTTATTGCTTATTTGGCAATTATAAAAAAAATAGAATTCATTGTTATTCCTAATGAGGCTATAAGAAAACATATTCAAGCACTTTTTTCAATGTTTTTCCCATCAAGAAGATATTACTGCTTGAACAATTTATCTCTGGATTAGAAAACAATAGTTATTTGTATTACTAGGTCAGAAACTACAGTTTGGGAAGGATAGTCCTATCGAAAAGAGTTTCTGGCCGTGTGATACAATGTTTTTTGACCGACAAATTTTGAATTGAACTGAAAAGAAATTTTGTCATAGGAAGTTCACAGTAAAGTTGGCACACATGTTAATACTTAGTATTTTGACGGCTACGAAAAAAATCTTTTTCTGTAATTTCTTCTAGATATATTATTTATAATAATAAGTGCAATGAAGACCCAGGGGCCTGTTGATAAAGTACAGACAATTTACAGGTCATACTTTTGTTACAATTGTCAAACTGTACTACGGGGTTGCAAAAATATATATATATGTCGATTTTGACAGATGTACAAAGCACAGAAATCTAACAACAGAAATAACTGGCTTGGCGGGAAGGGTTCGCGCATTCTCAACGCGCGCTTGATCGCCATAAAATCGGGCGAGATTGTGGTTCCGGCTATGTTTCGCCTTTGCATAGGCACACGTCGCTGACTTCGTTTATAATCGTATGTTAATTAAATAGTGTTATAAAGTGCAAGTGATAAAATATAAAAATAATGGAAAATAAAGTAAATAATTGTAAAAATAAGCGATATTCTTTCATTTTTCGTAGATATGTTTATTCTCGAAATTCACTTAGTTAGGTCCTGTCAGGCACCGAATTCTATCAAGCCCATCTGATCTCCCCGAACAGTGACATCAGGTCAAGATTTTGCACTCAGATAAGGGCGACAAAGAGTTTGCATTCTGGTTGTTACGCATATTCTGTGACAAAAGTATCACCTGTAAATTGTAAGTGGAACTTTTATGCAACAGGCCCCAGTTCTTCTTAGCATGGTTGAACAGTAGCTTAATGACCATTTATTACACATCTGTCATGTGAAACCTAGTGTGGCCAACCTTTAGTGACATTTTTGCCTGCCCGCTTTGAAGTATTGCGAAATGAGTGTTTCTGACGGAGCACAGTGGACCGGCCAATGTAATCAGGCGGACATCCGAGCAAAATAAAATTCTGGATTTTTTCACATTAGCGCCGATTTCATATTTTGATTAGTATTTTCTATGTTATAGTAAATCTTAGATCTCTATCACTGCTGTATTTTCTTTGTAAGCCCTCAAAGTTGATCATGTTCGGCTGTCAAAATGAACTGTATTGAACTGGGGGCGGTTTTGAACGCAATTTTTTTAAACTTTTAAAACAAAAATCACGTAATAGTCTTAAAGTATTATATATTTATGTGTTTTCTCAACTTGTTGGTATATCAATTTAGCAGTATTTAGAAAAGTTTTAGCCTTTTATGATATTTGAAAGTCGAGATTCTTTATTTCATAAGTTACAAAGTTTAATGATTAAATAGTAAAAGCTCGCATATGCCCGCGCTTTTATCACACAGTTAGAAACTAAAACAATTTGAGGTTGCCTTCATGTAAAAAAAACCTGCTACTTTTTGCTACTTTGAAAGTATTTTACATTGTAGCTAAACTGCGCGGTCATTTAAAATACTATTATTCCTCATAATGACAGGTGTCATTATATATTATGTCATATATATGTCATTTTTGTATGTTTGCGATTTAACAATATCCACCGTTATTATTTAATATCAAAACAATTTCAAAAGATCAAAACAGTGCAAATAAGTGTTCAGTTTCTCAGTTTTCAACATTCTTTCCATTTTTTTCCAAAAAAAACTAATAGTGTTTGAAAATGGAAAACTTTAGTACGAATATGACGAATAATTTTATTTTTGTAAAAATCTTTTTCGTTATGGTTCAATTATTCATTTTACAATCTTACATTTAAGAGGAAAATTGTCTTGTTCTTCATGGCGCAATATGTTGTTCGACTGTTTCATAAAGTTGCTTGCAATGTGATATGTATTGGATCATATCCATGCGGATTGATGTAAAAGTTAACCTGCTTCGTGTTGTTACCCAGTTTTCAATCAGGTGATTATTATTTGGTAGCTAGTTCGTAACCGGTAGTGTTATCATAACAATTAATCAACATATCGTGAGTAGCGATTTTTTTTATTATTTAAAATTATAACACTTATATGCGTTTACGTTTCGACAACATAGTTGCGCTTTTTCAAAAAAAAAAAAATCTTGTGGTTCAATTATTTCATTTTACAATCTTTACATTATGTAGAAAAAAATTCTTGTTTTTCATGGCACAATATATTTTCGATTGTTCAAAAGTTGCTTGCAATGTGGTACAGCATTGGATTCATACCTGGTACGGATTGATGTAAAGATGGTGTTGTTAATATTAATACTGTTCGCTATCAGTTCTCGCCCAAGACTGTTTAACTTGTGATTACTTTGAAGTATGTATGTCTTTATTCGTTGCCAATTATTTGCTTTACACCAATTACCTACTTCATGTGTAGTAGATACTGCTTCACTTTTTCGCAAAATATTTAAAAGTGCTTATTAGTTTGCAACTAGCTACTATTTTTTCTTAACGTTTTATTAATCAAAAGGTGGTTTTCTGTTAACAGATTCTTTTGAATATATTATGCCACCTCTAGAGAATATATTACAACATACCGAACATATTTTATAAATCTAGTATTATTGAAATTAGAGAATGTGAGTTACGCCGTCCGATGTCCGGGTCGGCCCATAAGAGCGGTCCACTGTGCGGAGGCGCAAAAAAGTATTTTGAATAGGTTTAAGATGTTTTGAAGTCACCTGATGAGAACATTATAGCAAGCAATGTTTGTAACACTGGGTATTTTTTTTCATAAACATATGAAGGGTGCACGGTAATAACGATCAAAGTCCCTTTTTTTCGTGAAAATGAGGTAAGGGTACCATTTTGTAGGAATTCTGAGTATTATAATAATGCGCGTTCAAACTGCTTCAAAAACGGTCGTAGTCCGTAGAAGTCAAAGTTGCTATAATGTAGTTTTGTTTTGAACCTTTAAGTCGCAAACTGTAAAATTCATTTATCTCTTAATTTCTTTCATATGGAATTATACAAGATGATGGAATAATGGGTGATTTGGTACAACTATTCATAATTAATTTACGAAATAGTATATATACACTTATGAGTACCGTTGTTTACTTTTCAAAATGAAAATATCAGAAAGCAGTGATATTAGGTGCTTTCCATTTAGCATCTGGATCACTTCACTTCAGTTTTGTGCGTTAAGCTACGACTTACTTACTACGAATGACATAACCTGGCGACTAAATGAGTTTGACGTGAACAGTACGTAACTTAACGTACAAAACTGAAATGAGGTGAGTCAACCGGTAAATGGAAAGCAGCTTTTATAATATTAAACAAATTTTCGTTCAAACACTTAAGCATTTTATTCTCTACAGTTTGTTTTATAAGATTAGATAACTAGCTGTTTTCCGTCAAAACCGTAGGTAAAACATTGTGCGTTATAAATTTAAATTTGCCGTTATTTTCTGTCCTTTTTGTTTAGAAATATCTAACTTCAATAAAAGTTTGCAGTATAAACTGGTTTACTTCCGCTATTTCTAATTTTGTAACAAATATGATTACGATTTTTAAATGTTTTTTATATAAAAGCAAACATAACATACACTTTATTTTGAAAAAGTAATTTTAATTTATCCAAAGATAACGCTCTATAGGCGCTCTTGTTATCTTCTTTTTTTTTTAATACTTACTTACCCACTTAGTATAGAATTCAGAAAATTTTGTAATTTGCTTTTTTTTATTTAATTTTTTTATGAAAATTCTATAAAATCCGATGCTGCATAATCTAATGCTATATCACTGCATACTGTATATAAAGCATTGTGTATATTCCAATTTTATACTGAAAAATTAAAACATGAGTTTTACTTACTCTTGAAAAAATAGCTACCGTATAAACCTTTATCTTAGTTGACGTTTGCGGTTTGTTTTTGATATCCATATTTTGAATTTATATGCTGTGAATGCGCTCTTAGGCTGGTGCAACATCAAATTTTCATGGATGCAATTATATACAGTTATTGGTGGTAAGCACCTATTTAGTATAAAGGGTGCGTAACGAGGCAATATGGCGGACGTACATATCAATTATCAATTTCAATAAAACTGAAATAAATGCATTTGTTATAAGAAAAAGCACTGAAATGTTTGGGCACTGAAAGGAATTATGACGAATGCAATAGCAAGTTAAAAAATCTGAGGTTGTCGTATTGGAGGACGACATGTGTTTTCTATTTAATTCAAAACTTGCGGTAATTTTGGGACACCCTTTATTATAGAGACATTTACCGCGATTGTCATCTGTGCTAAATTCTGAGGTTATTTTTCTGTGAAGTAGCTTTTGGCAAAACTGAGGCAAAAAAAAAACTTTGCTTTTGCTTAGTTAGTTAAGTTTTATTTTGCCTCAGTTTTGCCAAAAGCTACTTCACAGAAAAATAACCTCAGAATTTAGCACAGATGACAATCGCGGTAAATGTCTCTATAATAAAGGTGTCCCAAAATTACCGCAAGTTTTGAATTAAATAGAAACCACAGTTTTTGGTCTTTGATTGTTATTTTTTTATTGAATCATAAAGTACATAGGATAGGGTTATTTATGGAATAACACATCGGGCAAATGGCATCCACGGCTTTGCATGCACATACGCACTCGTTTGTCGAAATTTTCCATGACCATTCTGCATAAATGTGGCTGAATTTCATTGATGCAGCGTTGAATCTCCTCCTTTAATGCACGGGTGGTTACGGGTGGTTGTGGACTTGTTGACATAGACCTGTGATTTCAAATAACCCCATAAAAAGAAATCTAATGGTGTTAAATTACACAATGTAGGGGGCCAATTCTGATCACCGAAATGAGAGAGTACACGACCTGGAAATGTCTCATGCAGTAATTGTATTGTTTCACGGGGTGTATGGCATGTGGCACCGTCTTGTTGAAACCACATATTGGCCACATCGATATCATCCAATTTCAGCAGAAGGAACTGTGTTATCATGTCGCGATATCGAGCACCAGTAACAGTCACTGCTTGACCAGCCTCATTTTCAAAAAAGTATGGTCCAATTATGGCTCCAGCCCAAAATCCACACCAAACAGTGACACGTTATGGATGCATTTGTTTTTCAACAATCACATGTGGGTTCTCAGAACTCCAAAAGCGGCATTTTTGGCAATTAATAAAGCCATCAAGGTGAAAATGTGCTTAGGATGATTTTGCTCGAAAAATCAGCATCCATTTGTTGATGTTCAATAATCCATTCAACGAACTCTCCTCGCTGTGCATGGTCATTAGGCTTCAGTTGTTGTGTTAATTGAATTTTGTAAGCATGGAGACACAGATCTTTAGTGAGTATACGCTATAAGTGCCAAAACATTTATGTTGTCAATAGAAGTAAATGGACCACTAAAATATCAAATAAAATACATAGTTTCTAATTTAAAAAAATTGAGCAATTACATTATCACCCTTATATGAATCACCCAGTATTACATCAAAAAGCGTTTATAAAAAATCGAACTAACGTTGTTATTTATTTACATATTTATGGTGTGGATGCAATTACTATGATATAAAAGTCTGTATGCACCGCGGGTACCGTCAAACAGGGTTAAGTGAATCGCTCCGTGAATACCAGAAATTTTTGCGTCTCTAGCGATCAGTGAGACAAAGGTATCGAAAATATTACTTCTTGTTTGCCAAGTAATGCGGCTAGGTATTGCATGCGTTCATGCGCTGCTCATTCCTTCACGGATGTACCAGATATATTAAGCAAGTTTAAATGCTTTAACTGTTATTTCAAAAATTGGTTAAACATTTGAATGCACGCAGCATTAAGGATTTTTTTCGGTTTATCAACAGCTAAACATCGTTTCTGTAAACCTTTAGGAATAATATGCACTATTAAAACATTGTCCTCATTATATACGCTCAACTTAACTTTGGAAAAATTGACAAATTATGGGGTAAAGTAAATCACAACAAAAATTAATTAAAAATCAATCAAACCATTGTTGATGATGTTAAAACTTCGTAATAAGGCTGTTTTGACGAGTTAAGATTTTGTATTAGGAAATATTTCCAATTTAATATTTATTTTATTACTTTAGTTCCTCTTTTAAAGGATATTTCGTTTATGCCCAAATATCTGAAATAGACGCAGAGCACATTTACAAAGCGGTTGTAGTCAAGTCACTTAAAAGGGGACTACCTATATTTGCAATTAGTGAAGAGGATTTTTCGATATTAGCATAATTAGATCGGCATTAAGATTGTTTTAGGTTTTAGTTTATTCATTCTTTTTTTTTTCGACTTTCTTTTCCCTTAGCCACAGTATAGAAATATATCAGTAATGACAGAACCCCTTTTTATGAATGAAATTCTTCGTCCTATTTTAATGACCTTGATCACATTGATGCTACGGAGTGCACGGCCACGCGCATCCTATGCATCTACCGGAAAAATGTAGGAACATTTAAAATTTGATCTCTATGCTTTAATAGCGGAGGTTATGTCAAAGTTATATATATATTTATTATTGAATGGTCGAAATTTAGTAGATGCAAGAGAAAGAGTCGCTGTAAGAATATTAGCTGTGAATTATAAACATGCAATGTGCATATAACCAATTTTTTTTGTAGAAATGTTTTAATAAATTGACATTTCGTTATTATTGATACTATAACCTATAATAATAACGCAACTGTAATAACATTATAAGTGTAGAAGTGAATTTATTTACCTGATCGCAAAATTTGCTATATATTCAAAATTATAAAATTGCATAAAATAAGCCACTTTATTTATAGTGGCATTTTTGATTTGAAATTTAGTGATATACCTAGTTGATAGCACTTAATCTATTGAAAAATACCGATCTGTTAAATTTTCTATTGCTGTAATTTAATTATATAATTAACTAAAAGAAATTACCTATCATATGGAAACGTCGTTCTCCAATATTTTTACAAAATAATGTGAATTTTATTAAGTCTGGCTTCTCAGAAAAAATATGCATTGTCTGGATTAGAAAGCTTTCATTATAACAGCAATGCATACACGATATACTGGACATTTTTGATTGGGCTTTTGTCAGTTAATTTCCAGGTAAGAGTAAACAGGTTAATATTGAAAGACATAAGTAGTGAATAGTTTATATTTGCTATGCCTACAATATAGACAATGAAAAATATTACAAACAGAAAGTTTTAATTAGAGATTACATACAAATGTACTGGTCAACAATTTATTCTAGCAACGAAAGGTAGCAAGTCGAAAGTTATTTACATATTGATATAATTGACAACTTTAAGAAGTTATTTGGCTTTGTCACTCAATTTTGTCAAGCTTTTTCTGCCGATTTCACACGTGCTTCTATTTAATGTGTACCCTGAAACCCAACATCTTTGAAATCAGAAACTTCAATGCGTAAAATAATCGCATTCTTGACATGGATGTTCAAAATTAATAGAACTGAACTGTACTATGAATTTTCAAAATTATTAAAAAATATTTTCTCTAATATTATAACATAAAAGAAAGGTGTTTTTAATTTTCCAAATTTCTGCTTATTCGCATGTTCACATGCCTTTAAATGGCAAAATAATGTTGAATCGTCTAACTGATCGTGTTGCAGGGAAAACCCTTCACAAACATCACAATTGTAAACATTTAAACATTTCCATATCAAATATCCACAAATGTATCGCAACGAATTTTGCGAAAAAACTTAAATTGTAATTATTTCTTGCACTATTCTTGCAGTTGGGAGTATGCCAACGATTGTAACCAATGCAGGTAGTTGATCCAAATTCCTCTGGTTCCATCATCAAGCATCACCAATGATTGCTATGATGTATTGCTTACATTACAACCTTTAATAAAAACAAAAAATTAAATGTTGATCTCTCGGGTACTTTTTACTGTAAACATTGAACTGCACTTCATACTTTAAAGCACCTTTTCATAGTATGTGGTATTAGTCCCATAGTTGTAAGTATTTTTGACATTTAAGTGTACACTTGATTATATTAAAATACTTATGAATGATCACTTAAAACTGAACACAAAAAACGTATGTAAAACTGTCTATGAAAAAAATAATTATAAAATGTGTGGCTAATACACCGTACACGTAAACCAAGAATCACAAATAAGAGATCAAGAGAACAAACGAAATTTAAAAATAAAATGGGGGTGAACATCATAGCGACATAACCTAAGTGCCTAAACGTGGTATTTAATTTATCGTGATTGATACATACACATACATACGTGTTGCTATAAACACTAGCACCCCGCCAAAGTTTTCTTGAATGAAATGCACGATCGTACACGATTCACGTGCTGCGCAATACGATTTATTTATGACCGGCCACGCTCATTTTACTACGATTCGAAAAACGGACGAGAGCAGGAAGCCAATCTGTCTCTACTGTTATCTTTCTATACTGTGCCTTAGCACTACTTTTATGAGCAAGAAATATAGAAGTTCATAAAGAAAGTTTTTATTTTAATAATACATTCCTTCTTTTTCTTTCAACCTTTTTGAAATTAATTTTTCTTGACTAAATAAGATCTTAAAAAACTTTCAATGTGGTTCACTTTACCCATAACCATCCAAAAGTGAAAAGGATATAACATTTATACAGTTGATTCACTTTACCCCAATGTATGGGGTAAAATGAATTATGCTTTGGCAAAAAATATGGTGACATATTTATTCTGTAGCAGTAATAAATGCAGATTATGTTGAGTAAATAATGAATAAACTTTTAATTATTTTTTTAAAAATTAATTTCTCAAAGGTTATAAAACGAAAAACTTATATTTTTGATTCACTTCACCCTGTTTGACGGCATTAATAGATGTGCATGCCCTCGTGCGACCTACAAACAATTCGGGAAGAGACCCTCGTATGTAACATGGTCGCCCTTAGGTCATAAATATCTACTTAATACCGTAGGTACATAAGTAACTATTTGTTAGTTAAATGGTAGACGTTTATTCAGGTCGCATTTTCAGTTTTATTTTTACAATGATAGTTACATCATAACTGTTAATTTTTGCCCTCTTTGTTTTAACTGGAAAAATAATTCTTTCAAAAACAAAAGGTCAAATAAAACTCGTAAAGGTTGCTCTCTCTCTCTGTAAACTATTAATTCATTTGGAAGATCTACACAGTAAAAAAATGTAAATTTTCAAACAATTATAAAGTTTCGCACAACAAGTTGTTGAATAAAAGTTATCGCATTTTTTGCAACAATATGCATTAAATGCAGATCACTTGTTGCAAATAGTACGTTTAGGCCAGTGGTAATAGTTGCAACTAAACGTCAACAAAATATTTACAGTATTTTTGCTACTATTACACAGTGGCGCCTCGTGAGTTATGAAAGACGGTGGGTACAAAATAAAAATTGATAAATAAATTAAATTCAAAAGTGTACTTCCTAATTCTTTCACTAATATACTATAGGATCAAATTGTTTTGGCTACTAGTTTCTACATATGGAAACTAGTTTCTACATATGGAAGTAATTGTCTTCTTCAGACCTCAGCTTAATCCCATAATAGTCAACGAATTAAAAAAAACCTAGCAAACAGTGTATTCAAATTAGATTATAGTTATGTATGATTCGCTGACCAGACGTCGCCGGAAAAGAAATGCCCGGCCGCAACAGTCAACTATTATAGGATCATGCTGAGACCTGAAGAAGATAATTACATCTATATGTTGAAACTAGTAGCCAAAATAATTTGATCCTATAGTATATTAATAAAAGAATTAAGTAGTACACTTTCGAATTTAATTCATTTATCTATTACTACTCACCTAATTATGAACTATCAAACATACACAATAAAAACGTACCTATTGTTTGTGCATAAAATCTACGAGAATTTTATACACATAATTAACCGGTGTAAAATATGATCATTTTTTTCCACATTTTCGTTGTACTTAATTTTATGTCGCAAATAAGTACTGTCAGGCTGTTGGCGTATATCTGCTTTGCCTAAAACACTAAAATCCACGCATGCATTCATGTGAGAAACGGAATTTTCATGTTTTTTTGCCCTCTCTGCGATATTAATCCTTAAATCAATCAACCCTTGTTTATTCCACGCACTAACCTCTTTCTTAAAAATTAAGCAGATATAGCAAAATAATTTATTTGTTGGTGAACATCCGCACATCCACTCATATTTTTATTAAATACTCTATTGCAAGTTCGAGTTTTACTTGTGGAAGTGTAGTTTATTTGAAGATCAGGAATAGGCCTTCCTTTTTTCTTAATTAAAAGAGTTTCCTCAAATGATAGCGAGTTTTTTAAAAGATTTTGCACACAATTAACCTCCATCATTAATAATAAACGTCACTTTGAAATCTTTGAAATCACACATGCGCGGTACGCGCTGAAAAAAATGCAGTCGCAATGAATGCAAGACGTTAACTGGAGACACGAAATCCCGTGCCCCAAAGCGACCCTATAAGCGCATAAGAAGAAGATAAACGGAGCCGTCCGATTCTTACTCGAAATAGGTACATCGGAAATAGTGTCCCGGAACAGTTTTGAGCGTTGGCATATGCGCTAGTGTCTGTAGTGCGGAAGGAAACTTTGATTCCATCGTTATAAAAATACGTAAAAATAATATAATACAAAATAAAATAATGCACTAAATTACATCCGAATTTCTTTCTATGTTTATCTTGGTGGTTGGGTGGGCACGTGCCCTTGTACCCTTTAGCACCACCCGCCACTGCTATTACAAATCTAGGTAGTGAAGTGATATTAAGATTTTGCGTACAGATTAACTACGCTGTTGCTATAATTAATATACTTAGTTGGGAATAATTATTTACTGTATAATGTGTTTTTTTTTGAAAGGTAGTGTGTAGTTTTGTTCCACAATTTGTTGACATAACCTACCTATAAGAGAAGCATAAACTGCATATTGCTTGCCACAAATGCAATAGTGAATTTAAAGTGCAACAGTGAATTGTAAAGCTGGACTGTTAGATCAAGGGAAAAAAGATCCTTAATTTGAGAAGTTTTGATCTCATTAAATTATTTTGTTCTGTATGTGACGTTTGCGAATTCTCCTTTGCCAGTATACGATGCTTTTCTGGTAAATGCACTAAATCAACATTTTATAACATTTTGTTTGAGTGAAATAGGAGAAGCACCATGCAACAATAACTGTAACACATATACCTATTGGACGTAACTATATGGGCATAAAACTTCGATCTAATAATGATGTTTAGATCAGAGAACCTGTTTACAAAAGTGTGGGCTAGGTTTCGAAAAAAAAAGCAATTTAAACATAATAATTACATTAAATTAACTACAATGGTGGTTAGCCTAATCCTTATTTTTTAATAATATTCACTTTGTTAATTGAATAGTACTTATTGTTTAAGTGAAATTAATGGGTTTGTTAAATTAGTAAACTAGAAGTAACAAAATAATATGATCGCTTTTTATACCAATTATTTTCTTAGTTTTGGCAATATCTCTGAAATAAACGAGATTTTATTAGTTTGTAGGTTTGCTTGTTGAGTTCATTAACGATACTAGGTAAATCTTGAGGGATGTCGAAGATGTTGACAGTTGGCGGATATAATTATTAATGCCATGTCGACAGGCCGATGCACGTCTTAATAATAGCTTTTTTTGCTTCAGAAACAGCAATTCGTAAATTTTGAGGTATGTCCAAGATCATGCCAGACCGACGTCCTTCTTAACATCAGCGGAAATCAGAATATTGCAATTATAGCTAATTAATTATTAATTCGTGAACTAGTGTTCGAGTGCTATAAACTTTCCCAGTATAAAAATTCTCGTTCATAACTTTTTCATATGCAATTTTTTTTATATTTACTAGTTATAAAATATTGTAAAACATTTCACAATATTTTCTAGAAGTGCTACAACATTTTCTAGCAATTTGATTGTTTTTTTTTTGTAACTACGACAAAATACGAAACTGCAGCGACGTTTTTAAAATTTCGCATAATAGTAAAAATTCTTACTACAATTTTCGTCCAGCAGTGAAGTGTAAATATTACTATACGGATTTTTCTCTGTGTACATTAAATAAAAAAAAAAGCAGTTGTTTACCAATTCTTTACGTAACTCTGCGTTATAAAATAGCGAAAAACAGGCAACCCTAACTAACTCTATACCTGAGCAAAGGAATATTGAATTAAAAATAGAGAACACAGTTACATCAAATCCTAGCATTATTGCAAATCACTTCAATCAATATTTCGCTAATACCCCGATAATACTCACTCATAAAAGTAAAGACGACTCTGATGTTACCACCCATCAAACGGGTATAGACCAAAGCATTTTCTTAAAACCTTTCACTTTTGCCGAGCTCGCTAACGAAATCCAGTATAACCTCAAAAACAGCTATTCAGCAGGGCCAGATGATGTACCACCGCATGTTCTAAAGGCAGTTTACGTTTCCATTGTCCCGGTGCTAGTTCACCTAGTTAATAAATCTTTTGAACTGGGCAAGTTTCCGGACTTATTAAAAAACACTAAATTAATACCGGTTTATAAGAAAGGTGATAAATTTTGTCCAGAAAATTACCGACCTATTGCCTTAACATCATCCTTTTCAAAAATATTTGAATACTGCTTCTTAAATAGACTAGATGAGTTTTTAACTAAAAATAATGTACTATGTAACTGTCAACATGGTTTCAGGAAAGGTTACTCAACGTCCACCGCTCTCATGTGTTTTTATAACTCTGTTATTACATCTTTGGAAACAGGGTCTATCCTGTAGGCATGTTCCTAGATCTAAGTAAAGCCTTTGATTGTGTGAACCATGCTATTCTATTGGACAAGATATTCATTTATGGAATTAGGGGTAATGCCTTTGAATGGATTAAGTCCTTTTTACAAGATAGAAAGCAATATGTGACTATCAATTTCAGAACTGAGAATACAGTAAGATGTTGTAATTCTTGCTACTTAAGGTCTAATATTGGAGTACCACAAGGTTCGATTTTAGGCCCAGTGCTGTTTTCCTTATTTATTAACGATCTGCCACAACAATTTTGTGATACATTGATTACATTATATGCTGATGATATTACTTTAATGACTGCAGGTAATGACAACATAGAGTTGGAGAGCGTGTGTAACACTATGTTAGACACTGTTACCACATGGCTGAATAAAAACAAACTACTTGTAAATGAAAATAAGAGTACATATATAAGATTTCACCCTCATCAATATGATACTACTCCAGAATTTGATTTAAAATTGAAATTAAATAATAACGAATTTACTTCATCTGACAGCAGCAAATTACTGGGACTTTGGTTTGACGAGTTACTGAACTGGAAGATTCATTGCGGAAGGCTCTTGAATAATCTTAATTCATTGTGCTTTTTATTTCGTAATTTAAAACACACAATATCAGATCAGATGCTATTAAATATGTATCATGCCTATGTTTACAGCAGATTAAGTTACGGTGTTATATTTTGGGGAAATTCCACCTTAGCATATGATCTGTTTGTATGCCAAAAGGAGTTTATCCGTTGTATTGCTGAATTAAAACCGACAGAATCATGCCGATCGATTTTTATATCATATAAGGTGCTAACTTTACCGTGCATCTTCATTCATGCACTAGCATATTACATGCACAATAATAAAACAGAGGTTCAGGCAAATTGCGATCTGCATAATTATAATACTAGAAATAAAAATGACTTAGTCACTCCTAAATCTAGATTGACGTTATTTCAACAGTCCCCTCCAGTATTGGGCGTAAAAATTTACAATAAGTTACCAAAATCTCTCAAGGAGCTCCATCCTCTGGCTTTTAAACGGCGGTTGCGTCAACTTTTAGTTTCTCATGGTTTTTACTCTTTACAAGAGTATTTAAACCATAACTTTAATTAAATGGGTGTTTTTAGGGTTCATGCTATTAATATTATTTTCTTTAATTAATTAAAATGTTTTGCTTTTCATTAATATATAATTTGTGTTTACTTTTTTGTTTGACATGTTTCTATACTTTGTAGTCTGCAGAAATAAATTCTTACTTACTTACTTACTTACTTACTAACCACCAAACACTATATAACACTCTTAATGCGTGGAATATCATCGACATACTGATTATGGAATTATATTAATTATTATACCTGCCAAAGAAGTTCGCCCTATGAGTTTTTCCACGCACCCTTATTTCCTTTCACGTTAGGCGATGTTTCATCCCCATGTCTTGAGGAAAAATCCGTTTTCGTCTACCCATCACGGATGTAGTACATATTCATTAAAGCGAGCCTTCAAGTTTGGGTGGCTATCGATTTACGGCGCCACCGTAGCCAGCCCGGCCTCTCCGTTTGCGACGTTGCCACGTACTCCGTTTTCCAGACGTAATTCGACCGGCGTCGAGCCGCACCGGGGTAAGCGCATTGCGACGCGGTCGGCAACGTCGGATTCGTCAAAATTGCCGTAGTCATTTTCAGTACCTGTCCGCCTGAAAACTAGCCCGTTTACTCCCGACATACAGACCCCGGCTGTGGCATCCTAATTTTCTTTCCGCAACACTTTTCCGCCGCCGAAGTGTCTCCCCGTTCTGGTATTCGAAATATCGCCATTATTCATATTTTTTCAGCCTATTCGTCGTCTCATTTCAGCTCGGCAAGTTATATGCGCGTCAAGCTGTGATTGTGCGGTTGTGTTTTTGATGTTTCTGATTTATTTATTCAGTGCAACGCGCTCCAATCTCGAGTTAAGATCCCGTAGATTTGTGAATTGTTTTTCTAATTTTGTACCTGCCTTTTTGTGGTAATTTCTGTGTGGTAAAGTATATTTAATTGTCTGTCTGAAAAAAAAAAAAACAAATTAACATATTTTATACCATTATTGTTGCTACACTTGAACAATTCGAATTATGTATGCATGCTTTTACATATTTTTAATTTAATTTCTTTCTATAATTATATATGTATACTTGTTTATAAAATTCTTCTATAGAAATTAAATTTTATACGTAATTTATATGTGTATACAAATTATTAAATTATTATTTCAATCTATCTGAATTAATTAATCCTAAAGTTAAACAAACAAATAGAAAACAAATTTAACATATCTAAATTTATCCAAAAAATAAATCGCACCCTTACCTGGACAACACTTTTTTCTTTAAATATTAAAAAAAAAGATGTAGATACGTAAAAAAAGTTCATTTCATTTTTGACATTCTTATAATGTATGAGAAGTAAATTTTCCGACTTGCGTCATTAGTTTTCCATATGAGTCATACAAGAATTCATATATTTCCTACATATGTATAGTTTTTAATCGTTATAATATCTACATCAAATTTGTAAAATTTATAGACATAAATTGTTATAGTCAACAGATTAAGTTAATCTAACCATTCGCTTCATCTTATTCTTAATGTGATTTTAAAATTTTTGACAACGTAGTATACAGAAAATTCTCTTTGTGCATCTACCCGTCCAATATATCCAACCTCTTCCACTTACTTTATAGATAATACCGCTATTTAATGAAATGACAAAGTCTAATTTCTTCTCAAATAAAATTTGAGGTCGCCTTAAAAATATGTGTAACACTCAATTGATATTAGCATACAATAAAATTTTATATTTGCGTAGATGTCCATAGTTAGTGTAAAGTAGAATGAAAAAATATACTTTCTAATTTTTATTAATTTTTACTATGATTTACTTTAGTTTGCAACTAGTTTCGATATATAAAGAACATCTTCAGGCAACTTCTCTTATAGTTAATTTACCTGAAGATATTTTCTATACCCCGAAATTAGTCGCAAACGCAAGCAGATAAATATAATAAATAAATATTAAAAATAAATAGAAATTAGGAAATATTTTTTTTCAGTTCTTTTCAATAACATTTTTATTGTATACGTATTTCGCAGAAATTTACTGCATCTTCAGCAATACACGTGGATGACTATGGAATTACAAATGAAAATATGCAGTTTGTACAGAGAAGCAAATATAAAATTGTAAATAAGAGAGAACATGGAAGTAGTTAATTTAGCACCAGGACGTTATACAAGTTAATATTTATTAAACACGTCCAACGAATTGAAATTGCTAGAAATAGGTGAAGTCAGAATTAAAGTTTGATATTGTATTTCTTCAGTTAAATGGCCTCCAATATATCTGAATTAAAACTTTTACTAGCTTTTAACATCTTACATCTAGTATATCTAGCTACAGTCGATCTTTCCACATCTCTATGCTCAAATATAATTGTGTCCTTTAAATTTTATTTCATTTGATCTCTTGGTCTGTCCCATATAACAGTCAACACTTAAAATGATAAATTCCGGATTTGTCTAAATTATTTTTGTTTTTACTTAAATTTTTATAGAATTAAGTTTTTAAGGTAAAATTTTTGGAGGAAACCGATTGCAGGTTAAATTTTTCAAATCACTTACATATACCTGCCATACTACCAAGATGAATAAAATGCTATTTTTGTTCTCTTTTTACTACTTCCGGTGATGTTGATGACAAAAGGGTTGTGACAGAAACCAAAATTTATGTACACTCAAAACTGTAACCGTCACCTATAGAACAAATAAAACGAAATTCTGATTGGACCTAGGTATCTGGAACAAACGATGAAATACTTAGTGAATTGAAAACTGTTTGCTTGATGAAAAGTATAGGAGTTACTGTGTAGATAATTATTAGTGTTCTCTTTATTTATTTGAAAATCAAAACTATTATTATTTGCAATGACAACGTATTATAAAATGTATGGTATCCCAGAGGATTAGTCTGTGTAATTGAAAAATTCGTATTCCAATCCTATTTATTTTAATATTTTTATATTTTATTGCGATATGTTTCGGCCCTCAATAACCATCATCCGGCAATAAACCAATTTTTGTATTATATAAAATGATCGTCGTAAATAAGTGTATATAAATATGATGAGAGAAAATTTGAAAAATTACTAATTAAAACACAAACGAAACCACAATGTAAGAGCCGTTTTACACGTAGGAGAATTTTTTACATAAATCATAACAAAAATTATCCCGAAAATTTTGGTGAGAATTTTCCTAATAAATTTTGTCGCGACACTATCAGGTCGTTTTACTCAATTGTATATTATTCATTTTTTGGATTTTTCAGAAAATTCTAGACATATTTCATGTACAATTTCCTATACCTATCTTCAACTATTTAGGAAATATTAAGTGTTTTCGGTTTTTTTTTTGCAAAAAGTAACATTAAAGAATGAATTTTTTTTTACAGAAATTCGATACAAAAACTAATAAGTAGAGACCAGATTATATGCAAAGAAAAACTGGAATATATGCGCATATATATGCATCGATTTTTGAGAAAATATGCATAAACCTGGGGCATATATGTAAAAAATTGCCGACAATATGCAAAATTTTACATAAAATAAATAAGAGCAGAAATTTAAACATTAACTTTATTGCACAAAATTTTTTCACAACATTTTCTAAAACAATGTATAATTAAATGTTTTTCAAAATTGTGTAAAAGAAAGTTTTGCTTTCTATCAGAATACATATGTTTCGAAATAGAAAAGTTTTTTCAATATCCACAGATGTAATTGGTGCATTTTTTAACTTTGCAATACATTTAACTAAAATTAAAGTCGAAATCGTTTACTGTTCCACCTTCCAAAATTTTCTTAACTTTCTTCAATTTCAAATACTCGCATTTTTATTATCATTTTTTTAAATTTATCGTGGTATAGAATTACCTATTGTACGCCTTACCTTCTTACATAGCATATCAATTCGTCTACTATTTCGACTGATTCCGAGAGCGACATCCCTTGCGTTTCTAGTTTACGAATGGAACTGGAAACAAAGCTATAATTTGACTTAATATACAAAGGTTTGTAGCAATTCTGTTGATGTTACTATTTTTTACAGTTTTCTAGAGCAATGCAGTCAGCAGTGATTCAAGAATTACATTTTTATTTCTTCAAAATTATCGCGAAAAAATTGCAGCCTCTAACCATGTAACACCATCTCGTAATAATCCGCTTCAGGAGCAACTTAACACCGGGAAGTCGTTCCTTATAAAATATTGCTAATTAAATCATTAATAAAGGGAATTGATTCCTAATGTCTTCGCTACACGATTGAACCCATGAGCTAAACAAAGTGGTATGAATAATGTTATATAAAATTGTATTTTAAATTTCCGCGCTTTTATCATGTATGCTGCAGCGTCGGACAACATTAGTAAATTTTTTTCACAAGGTATACTTCCAGGTAAAAAGAAATTTGATAAACCTTCTTGAACGAATTGGGCAATTGTCACATTATTTGTTTTTTGAAGTTCTTTACAATCAATTAAATATGATTTACCTACAATATCTTCTGAAGAATTCTTTAACAATGGGCAATATAACGCCACACTTATCCGTACTTCATCTACCATGATATAAATAATATTATTCCCTACCAATTCTTGAATTTCTGCTATTGTTTGCTGGTATCAAGATGTGAATTTTTTCGTAATGTACTTTCGTCAGGTATATTATTTTTGCAATATTTTTGCAGAAATGATTTCAAATTAACATTGTTTAATCTTGCTAATGGTATGTTATTCTTCTTGTTTTGGAAATTAATAATAATAAAACGTATTTACCACATCCCTTCTGCTAGGCGAAATTAAACACGTGCAGTTCTTGGAAAAAAAAGTATTAGAGGAACAAATGTAAAAGATTTATCAATTTCAAAGAAAGACATGTTTGAAATCGGAACTGTACCAAGTCTCTTGAATCTAGGTTTACTCCTCTCGAGTAAATATTGACGAGTAGTTCATTACTATTTCATATATTTCACGGTTTTCCAGTCAAAATTTAAAATTACGACATGTAATTTGATTATATCCATACTTACATGACTTACAAATAAACAAGGTAAGCTCGATTCTAAAACTCAATTCTGCAGATTCCTATCTGCATCGTAGGATCTATATAGGTTACTAGGTCCAACACACGAAATGGAAGCAAAGGAAATTATCAGGTCTTGCACGGTAGCGTGATTCAATAAATCATGACTGGGGTCAAACCTGCTGCGAAATTGCAGTAAATGGACAGAAAAGGGGTTTACAAGCACTGTATCGCCGCTTACATAAAGCAGCTCCACGTTAAGGGATAATAGACGTCAATTAAAATGTCAACTGCTAACCGCAGCATAACTGGGACAAGGCGTTGCCAATTACTTGAAGACATATTGGATAAGCATTTGATGTAGGCAGTTTCTTGAAGTAGATTTAATTAATTAAGTGTAAAAGGAATATTTGATTACATTGTTTGCGGTCGAACCTTAAATAAAGGGGTAAAAACAACATAATATTCAGTCTTATAGTCGCATTAGTAATAACCGATTTTTTGTGCTTACAAAATGCATAATTACAATGGCAGCTAGCGATTATACTCAGATTACGGATAGTATCCTAGAAAAAGGGAATCTCAAAAGCATTGTTTCGGTGTTCGCTACGTTATGCGCGAATTATGAACAAATCGGCTTACAGAACATCAGCGGGATAATGTACCTCAACGTGGCTTGAAACTCAGCCTACAAGGAGATTATGGCTGTGAAGGTTTCAAAGGATAGTTGTTCCGCTCAACAATACATGCCGCATAATCGCGATAAACCTCCCTAAATACACCTCCACTTCGATATTTAGAATATTTAGTTCTCTTGGAGTCGAATCTATAGTGGAAGAAACATGCAGAGAAAAAAAAATACTGTATTAACATATGAAGGGTTCACGGGAAAAACGCTCTAAGTCAGCTAAAAGCCCGAAATGAGGTTTACATGTTTGCTTATACCGCTGAGTGAAGGAATTCTCAAGAGACGCAACTAAATGGAAGAAACCGTACATATTATATATGCATGCTCTTCTATTCTCATTCCTTGAAAAGAATATTTCTAAAAGAAAGTGCAGCACTCCAACGGTAGAATTTTAAAAGTCAATTGAGTACAACAAAATCTTGCATCTATTTTAAACAACGAACTATGCGGTTATAAAAATTACGTCGTACATTGGATACTACCTTAAGACTAGACTAATTGAAAGTAAGGCGGTATTCTTAGCTTTCATAACAGGACGATTGTTAAAAGTATTCTGAAATAATCTTATAATGCCAATTTATTATTTACACTTTTTCGTTTTTATACATTCCATCATAGCTCTATTTTTTTCAACGATTGACATGCGATTTTATATGACTGTATGCTTGTTTGTGGCACCTTACTGGCACATTCTGCTGCACGGTATAACAGTAAGGACATAACTGTTCACACTTTTAACGTTTTGTAGACACGCTGACTTCTAAATGCAGAGTGAACTTAGGAGCATTTCAAGAATTCCAAATAAATACGATTTTAAATGAAAATATTTAAATGTTTTTTTTGATTATATCAAATTAAAAAAAAATCCAAATAGATACTAATTTCAATCAATGTGATATATGCTTTAACAACGAAATATTGAAAAGAATTATGGAAGTTAATGAGTAAATAGCTTTATAGTGTAGAAATTAGCGACAAACTGTATTATAAATAAAACAAGAGAAATTTTATTTACTACTTAGACTTGAACCATTTTTATATGTTTTAACATTTTTATCAGCCCTAGCAATGTTCTCCGTTCAAACATTTATAGGTTTCGAATATTCTGATAATATAATACTTGTTGATACAAGGAAACAGAAAAAACATTCATCGTTTAAATGTAGTAGTTTTCTCATATTTAATTGTAAATAATTTAAGTGTGTTTAAATGTGTGTTGATTCCTTCTCATTCATTCATCCGCAGTTATAAGATCGTTCAGTAGGTTCTTCAACCATATCATGTTTGTAAAACTCAACCACTATATGACTACATTTTCAATTAAATTTTGGCAACACAATTTTAAATAGGATTCAAGAAGCTGCAAACTTTAACATGTATTCTTTGGAGGGATGAGAGTATGTTTAGCAAAAATGGTGTATTTAATGCAGTATTCCCTCCATTTACGCGGGTAATTGGTTCCATGAAAATAGCGCGTAAATGGAACAATGTAAATGGTAATACATACCTTACTTTTACTATGCCTAACAAGTTTGCATTTCTTATAAACCGCCATCTGACGTCCAGTAGAACATTTAAAATTCAAAATTTTTCAATCACGTTAAATTGAATTCGCGTAAATGGAGGTATTACTGTACTCATTATTTTCACCATTGAGTGAAGGAAAATCCATATGCATGGTCACCAAAGGAGGTTTTCCGTTAACATTTTGCTGAGCAAGATAAATCACCGGGTAGTTGGACTAATTTATCTACCAAATAATCTTGATGCTTGTGGGTATCTCAATCTACTGGAACAGTTATTGGCGAGGTACCATTGAACATATGCCGTAACATGATTTGTGTACACGATGAAGCTCGTGCGCATTATGCTCGTAACGTAAAACAATGGTTGGATGAACGCTTCCCAAATAGATATATTGACCAGATATATACACCAGAAAGACCGAAACAAGTAATATCAAAATTCAAATTCTTGGACAAACTTCATAATATACCAAAATTGGGAATTTTTGCACTTTTTCTAAAAACCATTGGTAATACTGCATATGGCGCGGATAGTCATTAGATAGCAAATCTTGAATACGTTGAATATGATATGGACACAATAAATTTTCTTTTAGGATATTAAAAACAGTTTTGTGACTAATATTTACTTGTTGAGCAATTTTTTGGTACTCGTCTCTGGTTGTTGGTCAATAATTTGAAGAAGCTCATCTTCAAGTTGTGGAGTTCTCGCATTTATAGGTCATGCAATAATATCCTTGATTTTGCAAAACTTACAGTTGTACTTGCAAACAAAGTGCAGTTTAGTAAAGGTTTTAGAACTTGGTAAGCGGTTATTTGGATAATGCTGGGCATATATGCGTCTAGCCTCTAAGGCATTATCATACAAAAAATGCATATTAGCTAGTGTTGTGAGTATCCGAATTAAAATATTCGTTGATTCTGATTATTGAAATATTCGGATGATTCCGATTCTTAGAATCCGATTCGGAATTGGGTGATTCCGATTATTAGATTCCAATTCGAAATACTATTCCGAATATCATGCCCTTCCGATTCGGATATTCCGATTATTGAAATCATCCGAATATTTACAAACTAATATTAGCCATTTCAGCATTAATAAATAATCGGCATCGTCAAAAAGTTTAAACTGAACACAAACAGAAACAGAACTAGTACTATAATGAAACAAGAATGATGCGTTAGTTTTTAGGTTTGACACAGTAATTGTCGAAATTTCAAAGGCCAAAAGTTATATATAAAACTTATCACACATGTATAGAGTTATAGGAACTTTTAAAGGTACGTAAGTAGGTATAACGCTACTTAACTGCAGTCTATCTTTTTGTTTGAGAATTACGGGATCCAATAAAAGTTCCTTGCGATGCAACAGACCTTTAAGGAATGAAATGGCTTCCCCATTTCTGAAAGCTCCACTCAACTCTCTGGGTGCACTGTTTTTGCCGGATTCAATTCCACCTGCACGACCATCTTGGGTGCATTTACCCGTGAATTCTCATTTACCCTGCGAGCAACTATGCTTTCAAAGCGTTGATTTAGGACCTTTGACCTCTCATTCGCTGCCTGGTGCGATGTAAAATGTTAACGACATTTTATTATAGTGTGGAATGCTATCTATACAGAATCTCTTGTTACAGAATTATTAATTTACACGTTTTGTAGAGATTTGATTTTAATTGTTTACTTAATACGACCTTTAAAGATACAAAATAATTATATACCGGGTGTCCCAGCCCATAGGTCCCTGTCCACAACTAATCACTTCTGGTTTTATCTGATATATGCTCCAATTAAAAATTTTAAATGAAACATAGTTTTCTGAGTCCATAAAGCATATGATTTGTTAGTTTTCGTTTTCTTTATCACCAGAAATGCGAATTTTTATTTTTTATCTAGAGTGCCGCGAATACACCCAAGTTATTTGGTATTCAATTAAAAGTTATTTCTCTCTAGGCTAAACATACTCAATATATTTAAAAAGCTAAGGGATAGATATGTACACTGAGAAAAGAGATTGCATTAAATGAAAAGTTTTTATAACTTGTGATTTTTATCATATTCAACGAAAAGAATACCTTTTCTCAGAAAAGTGTGTATTTTAATTGAAAGTAGCGTGCTGTTTTGCCGGAACACTTATTTTCTTCTTAAGTACATGCTTTTCGACGAAAAGTAGCCGTAATTAAATGGAATGCACCTTAGTTTTGATTAATATTTTATAATTTCTGTATAACTTCCGTTTAAGTAAGACAATACACATTACATATTATATTGTTATGTACATATTTAACAACATATTTTAGTTTATTTTAAGTACGTTATCATATTATTGAATTATAAACTCTGTTTTAAATAAAAAAGCCGAACGTTTTTTGATTTATTTGTGTGGAAACTCATGTATACATTGATTTAAAACTTTTGCCTTTTAACAGCAAATGCAAGCATCTGTATTCAAGCTGAGTGCTTTTTTAGGCGGAAGTGTTTTAGTTTTATTCACGTGTTTTATTCCCACATGCATAAGTCTCAGATACACAAACAATAATGAACAAAAGTGAATATCTTTCGCGCGAGGTTAAAGAAATTTCAGAGATAATTGCAATCCTTTCAGTTAATGCCGATTTACTTATAAGTCTAGGAATTTTATAGCAGTGTTTGAAGATTTTAAAACTGTTATACACGAGAAAAACGATCTTGTTGTTTTCAACCATTTTTCATGTATTTAGTTACAGTTAGTAAATTCTTACTTTATTTAGGAATATTAAAAATATTCCTGTATTCTTGTATTCCTGTAATTTTACTAAGTATTTACATGGAAGTAAAAATAAATATCGCATTTTATCTTCGTATAGCAGTTTTCTCCCTATATAGTACAGCAGATGAGCAGATAAACTTATGTGTAGTAGAGAAATTGTCGCATAGATGACGCATCTCCTATTTCATTCCAGTAACAGATAACATTTCGCACAAAATAGGCTAGAAACTACGATCGTACATACGAACATACTAATATTGTATATTTACCAGATCAACATCTTAATAGGCGTCATCGCCATTGAAAGGACGATTACGATTTTCACAGGGTGCTAGGGATGATCACTGCAACCAACTCCCCTAATTCTACTAGGATTTACATGATTCTAACGGCAAATCCCTCCTTAGTGCATGAGCTTTTGGAGATAAATTCATTTTCATTTCGATTAAAAATGATTACGGCATTTTGTTGTGTTTACGGTTAAGAAGTCTAAAATGAATAAATGTTATAACAAAAGAAAAAACCTCTTGAATCAAAATGCTTACGGTTTTCTGCCAATCTACATATTTTCCAGTTCAAAATAAATAGGACTTGAATCAACTATCAATATCTTTCACTTAAAAGAATAAACTGTTTCAACGAAAAATATATTATTTCCGAAGAAATAATTCCTTTTAAAGGAAATAATTCCTTTTCAAGGAAACACCAAATCGTGTGGGCCATATTGAAAACGCAAAAACTGTTGGTTTAATGCAATTGCTTTTAAATGAAAAGGATATTTCTCTCAGTGTAGTGTCAAAGAAAATTTGGCCGTTTGTAAAATTAAACAATAACTGCTAAATTAATGGTCTATTGTAATCGCTGTGTGTTAAGTTTTTCCTAATTATTACCTACATTTTCATCAGTGCTTCTTTAATGTCGATTTCTTAGTGGAGTACATTTTAGTGAACGGCATCTTAATTTCTAAAAATATTAGAACAAAAATATCAATTGGGCAATTAATACAACGAAATAAAAAGAAAATTTAACCAATAAAAAATAAATACCAATCAAGTATGATTTTCTTAAACTCTTTATTTCATACAAAGTCAGTACAGTTATAGACAAAGTTGCAGTAAATTTACGTCAAAATTGTATTACAAAACTGTAAATCATCACGTCATGATGTTCTAAACATATAATAGCAAAGTTTTCTGACATATAGTAGCAAATACGTTAAATATATTCTGCGAGTACAGAAATTGCCGTGAAGATGGCACTGCTATTTCACTACACTAACTCTCTGTATTCAATGTAAGTTTTCTACATGGTAGACATAGCTATCAAATATTTATCTATTACTTGCCAGATATGTATATATTTCTTGGAAACTCTTATCAAAACAGTTTCCCCTTTCCATACGGTGGCGTGAATCAGATCTCCGATGAAGGGGCAACAGCACAACTGGCGTGCAATGGTTTAGACCAAGTATGGGCAACCCCCCACATGTTGTGGGCCAAACTTTAGTGTGCAAATATGTTCGCGGGCCGCGTTTAAAAGTAGTGCATTTTAAAGTAGTGTTCATAATTTTTAGCGATAGATATCAGACATGAAATAATACGACAATGTTATTATAATGCAATTTATTGAAATAAGAAAATGAAATGAAAAAGAATAGGCACAACATTATAATTGAATCGTGAAATTTGGAATTAAAAAAGTCTCGCGGGCCGGATCAAATCTTACAGTGGGCCGGATCCGGACCCGCGGGCCGGTTGTTGCCCACATATGGTTTAGACTGTTCTTCTGGTCAATTTGTTGACACCTGTAATTTCATATTTACGGAAAATCTATGCGGGCGAAACCATACCATGGACAACAGCTGGAATCTTTATATAATATGCTTAATGAAATAATTTAGTTTGGTCAATTAAACAAATTATTAAACTAAAAATATCCTTAATTAATTTCAGATAATTTTGTTTGAATATCAATTGCAGAATTGTTCAACAAATTTGACCTTGCGAGTGATATCGATTATCTTCAAATCAAAGATACAATTTTCATAAGGAATTATCGTAGCTAAATCACTATTTGTTTCAAATAATTCTTTTCTTAGGACTTACTAAATATTTTTTTGCTACTATTTAAAAGAATAATTTATTTGGATTAATGTATATTTATTAAGGACAAAGAATTGTTTTTCTCAGTGCATATAAAAACAAGAGACTGGAACATTTGCAATTTCTTGGTGTTATGTTAATGGTTGGGAATATTTTTAAATAGACAACTCTAAATACACAAATAAATAATTGATAAATTGATCTAAATAATACCTTTGGAATTTATTAAAAAATATTTGTAGATAAAAAAGTTATGTACCTATAGCTGGGAACACTCGATATATACTCGGACAATTTCGGATCATCCTGTGTTGCAAACCACCTAAGCTAGAAATCACAATTTCTACAATTTAACGGAAAAGGGAACTCGATGAAACACACATATTATCCAACGGTTTGTTACTTCCATTAGTGCTATGACAATATGAAAGTCATACATCATAAACACATGTATTATTTGCAGATTAATATGGAAAATATGGCAGTGCTAGATGCTTTGTTAAAGCATTAGCGCTACTGTATTAAATTCATTATCCAAATTACCGTAATCATGCAAAATGAAATACCACGCTCCAAAATAATTATCTGGTGCATATAAATAATATTTATGTTGACAATTAGCGTACATAGAAACGCAGAACTTCGATATAATAGTACGCGTACCGACAATATTTTATACTAGTATGCTTGCACATAGCTACGTACTTCAAAACTTCGTATTTCTGTTGCAGAGTTCTGCATAACAGTTGGGCATAAATACACATTGCAAATAGTTTTGTTTGAATTTCTGTGACTCTTATGAGTTCAGCTTGTTTATTGCACGTATGCTTATTAATTACCAGATACTTGAGGATGGTTTAAACGTTTAAACCAAAACCGACACATATCCTAATAGATTTTTATGAATAAAAGATTGGAAAGAGAACATTTACATTCTATAATTTCTAGATTCTAATATACTTCATTCGAATAACCACTAAACTCACAAACATATTCGATTTTTTTGATATTGCTTACATCAATGTTAATAGGGTTGGGCATTTTTGACAATGCCTTTCGAAAGGTTCGGTTTTCGTTTCATTTTTTTTTTCTTCAGAAGGGTTTTTAGAATAATTTAGTATCAGGTTGTCTTTTAAAATGAATGAATTCTCAGAAATGATTGAAAATCCATTGACTAATGAAAATGATTTGTTATAATAATGAAGACGATTTTATTTCACTAAGTAATCTTATTATTGCTTAATCAACGATTGTAAATAATATTTTATCATAACAATTGCACATTTCGTTGTGTTAACGAAAATTCACTCAATAAGTGTAGATTATTGATATAACGACCGGTATTTTTCTCAGTGTTGATAAGTCGTGCGATAAAATATGCTAACACTGTAATTTCTACCTCCTCGTTGATTTTCTTTGTTCTTTTCTTCTTAAATAAGCAATCGTGTTGCCTAAATTGTCTGTAAAGTTTTCGAAAGTAAGGTCGATCTGACTGCTGTCGTAAAGGATACTGTTCTGCATAGTATTCGACAACCCTTATTGAATTTTTGCCGCATACAATGTATGCTTCCAACATGTTGTATTAAAACTTTTGCATCATAAATTAAAATATCTTTCATCTTTCAATATACAGGGTATTCAATTTAAAAAAAAAATATATATATGTCAAAATTTCTCAGAAATGCGTCATGCAATTGTTTTTCGTATATTGCATATTAATCAGCGTTAAAAACCCTAATACTTTGCTAATTTAATCCACTTTCTAGAATCAATAATAACCAGAGCAGCAAGATGGCGCACTTAATTTGAAATCCGCCTGTAGTAATTGACGCATTCATTCATTCAGTTAGGGCTTGGGCACTTGATGTCCCGGGCCTTGAGCTTGATGCTCCATGGTACCATCCCTATTGATTCTCTTATTTCCACTCGAGCCAGCTTGGTGTGCTCTATAAAGCCCAGTATCTTGCCCAGTGGAAACTTGACGGACTTCGAGGGCTCAATAGGATCTCTCCCGAAATATTTCTGCCTAAGAAACCTTAGTTCCTCACATGTGCAGATTACATGTAAACTCGTTTCCTCCTGTAAGTTTCGCATCTTCTACACCACGGTTCGCTTACACGGCCTGTGTTGTAATAGATGCTTTTTCTCAGAGGACAGTGTCCCAGTTACCAACCCAGTAATGGTTTTAACTTCTTTCTTACTGCGCTTGAGTAGGTTATCAGAGAAACTACCATCCCCATTCCCCCTATCAGCGTTTTGGATATGGAGTTGACCTTCGGTCGAACTCCATTCTTTGTAACTTTCTTTATCTAACCAGGTCCAGCATCTCCATTATTGCGGAGTCCTTAGTAATCCCACATGCGGGCTCTGGACCCATGAAGTGTCTCTTAGAGCTCTCCTTGGCTAGTTCATCGGCTATTACCGTTGCCCTTATATCCTCATGTCCGGCACCAAATCAGAGACACCGTGTTGTCTCGTGCCAGTGCATTGAGGGATTGTTTGCAGTCCCTAAATAGTTTTGACCTAGTTACAGGGGTTGAGATTGCCCTTAAGTGACAGCCTGGCCTGTCAGTCATTATATATTAATTTTCCTCCTCATGTAGCCCCATTCGCAATCATTTCTGCACAGGCTGCAAGGGCGAATACCTCTGCCTGGAAAGACCGTTGTATGTTTTCCCAGGCTTATGAATATCCTTTGATTAGGACTGCGGCCACAAAATACCGGCTCCTGTCCCCGGCCTGGATTTGGATCCATCACGTGTACCAGTTCTTGTTAAGCAGTGATTTCACTACGTGCCTGGTCTCTATCGGTATGGAGATTTTTCACCTTTTCAGTGAAGATAATTTCGGGTTACCATGCTGTCCGTGGGCATTTGTAGCAATGGCCCGTCCCAGCCAACGTGCCCGTAGTATAAGTGTGTCCTCCCACCTGAAGTTGGGAAATGCCACAGGTTGTCTGGCTTTCAGTCTAAGATCGCATTCATGCCTCCGCTCTCACATAGAGTTCCAGCGGGGGAGGCCCACAATTGGTCTCCAAAAGAGGCGGTCCCTGTACTGTTAGTTTGCGCCAGTGATACCAGCAATGCCTGTCCTGGACAGTGGTCAGCATCTTCGCTGCGGAGGACACTTCTGTCCTCCTCCAACCAGACCACTGCCCCTATGTTATCGCCGGTTTATCACGGCAGTATATAGCCAATGGATGCACCTTCGGCTTAATCCCCAGGTTTGCCAGCAATTCCTCCTGCAGCGCCAGAATAAGTTGTGTGCCCTGGTCGTTGTTTTAGCTAAGTGATTTTTCCAGCTCAGTTTTCCGCATCAAGGGTAACACCTAGATACTTTAATTCCTTGGTTATATTGTAACTCCTGCCCCAAACAGTCTAATGCCGCCTAGGTCATTGAGTTTTCTCATGTTGGCAACCAACTTTGTTTTTTGTGGATTAACTGGATTAACTGAGAGTCCGGAGGCACCATTCCTCCACCATTCGCAGTGCATTACGCATGATGCCCGCCACCGCGCAGTATTGACGTAATTAGGAATGATTTAAAATAATAAACAATTAAATAGGTAGCTTAAACAAAATCTTAAAAGTTAATAGTTTGAATATGTAATAAGTATTGAATTATAGGTACGTACTAAAATTAAAAAGAAAATGTTTCTTTTTGAACAAAGTGACATATATTTTTCGTGTTACACGAAGATTAAACAATTTATTAATGATATTTATTTATTAATTTCATAAAAGTAATAATATGTCTAATAAAGCATTCTAAAATTATCCTAGAAATTTGTCTGTGTTTTGAAAGTAAAAGACACAATAACCGCCAGCGTATTGATGAAAGCAGTCTATAACACCGTGTGTAACAAGTATTTAAATATTTAATTCATGAGGTAATTATTATTGCTTCTATTACTTTAATTACTATAAAATTTGGTTTTATTTCTTATTAGATACATTCCTAAAAAACTAACAAGACGTTTCAAATTAAATATCCTAGTCAAAAGCGAGAAAAATATCTCTTGTACTTGTTTTTCTTCAGATTTAATATCAAAAGATTTTTAAATGTTGAAAAAAACACTGTTTGCGAGTACACCTCACCACTAGAATTACATTTTATTTGATATGTAAAGTGGCAGAGATTGGTACATTTAAATGTAAATAAATGTAAAACGTTCAAATTCCAATCTGTTTTGCTATACAACTACACATAATTTTCTTTTCACTACATGTTTCGATTAACCTGATGATGATTATCATTAGTCGAAACATGTGTAAAGAAAATTATTTATTATAAAACAGATTGGAATTTGAAGGTTTTACATTTATTTACATTTAAATTTTATTGACTGGAATATGTTTACAAAGGGAAAAAGGGTGGTAGTAATCGAATATTTTCGGAAAATATTAGTTTGCAACCAAATAAGCATCACACGAAAATTCTCCATAATATTGAACTATCAATTTAATAATAGTTTTAAATATGGCAGTTGTTTGTTTTATTTTTTCATTACTTTAATCTTACTTTGTTTTTTTTTCTTCTAAAATTACCGTGATTTAAAAAGAATCACTAGAATTAAAAGTGTAGCAACAATATTATGACAAACATGTATGTATAGTGATATGTAATTTAAATAGTTAAAGGTGTTAACTAACGCACAAAACAATTCCGCCTCTCTGTGAAACATTTTGCTCTATCCTCACCGGCAGTATGGCGTGGGGATATTGGAGCGCAACCACCGTCTCCGACAGGGGGCGTAGCCCCAGAAGAAACCAAAACGGAGCGGCCGTACAAACCCTACCGGTCACAATAGAAGACAGGCCCTCCGTTAGCTCGACCTATTCTTCCGTTAATTCCAATAATAATACACAAATTACGGAATTCGACGTAGTACCCACTACGTTCTCGAGACGGCCTTCCCTAGATCTCAGTATTGGACCCCAAGGTGCCCTTGCGGGGATCATATGCGCCGCCCACGGCTCCAGGCATCCAGGTGGTACGTTATCTGCTGGTAACACGTTAACGCGAATGGGTAGCAGGCACACGGCCGTTAGCGTGGAATATGCCGTGCCTCATCATTTGCAATATCATTCGGCCTATGTAGATTATCATCAGCATCAACAGCAGCTTTCGTTCTCAGACGACGATTCGAGTTCGGAGCCGGGTTACGCAACAGGTATTGCTCCAGTTTTATTCTGATCAATATACTTTGTGTTTTAAACTCGCACGTTAAAGAGTTTCTGGTACACTTTCAATGTATACAATTTTTGGACTTCATTTATTGAATATGTATGAGTATTTTGATTTAAAAAAAAGTGTTAGCAAAGTTCTACTTACTTGCTTCTGTTTTTAAAGCTGTTATTGAGGTTAATGCATAATCGCAATTGATATTTTACAATTTTATATTGATTGCATTTGTCATATTATCTACTCCAGAGAATATTTCGAACTGTCAGATGGACGTGCTTCTGATATCCATTTCACGTGCACCTACTACCGCACAATTGATTACTGCACAAATTTTAGCCTGCAACTTTGCGAAACAAATAACCAGTTTTTTAAGGTAATTTTTTTATACATTTTTCAGCGTTTGTTTTTTTTTTTAAGTATTCTCTTCATCTAATTTTTTTACAATTACTCGTGACGTCAAAAATAACGTGGTTGACAGTTTACTATTTAGGATGCCAAAAGAATTTAGAATTTTTTGTAGTCTCAGCTTTCTTTGGTATCAATTATTAAGGTACCTGTCCACTAGCAACAAAATTGCGACACTGATCTCAAAAACAACTTGTAAAAGTGTGTCCATTGGATGCAACTTTTTTCCGACAATTATTTATGAAAGTGCTCTCGGGAATTATTGCTTGTAAAATGTAGGATGTGTCTACATTGTAAGCTAGAACAGCAACTAAAATATCACAAAATTTAAAATATTAAAACTGATTGCGGATATTATTATTATTATTAATATATTTATACTTTATCAACCTGGCGAACCAAACTAAATGGCGTGCCGCATATATCGTATTTTATTAAAACAAAAAAAGAAAAAAAAAGTGGGTGTGGAACTAGATCTTAAGAAGATGCGATCTTGGAATTTACGGTACAGTTGCAATTAAAGTCCGAAGATCTTTGTCAGCTTGATAGTTTCATGCGAATGTCAGCATCTGATTTTGATCAATCTTTGGAAAAATAGTAGGTCCAGCAACTACGTAGCAAGATACCAAATCGTCTATCCCGAGCAAGACGAGTGGTGGAAAACGCTTTCGACCTTATTGCTGATAGACTCCGTATATTAAGAAAACCTATTATACTTCTATATTACCCCAGAGAAAACTATAATTATTGTCATAATTTTCTTTTGCCGCGTGGAAGTAAATTCTATGCCCCATAGGTACTTTTATACACTTTATTTACACACGAGGCTACCTATTCTAAGTACTATATGGGTTCCATAACAATTGAAATGATCCTACTCTAACTAAATAACTTCCCTATGATTTTTAATAACAAAAATATGAAAAATGATAAAAAAAGTAAAATGTGATTAGTTCACATAATCGCGAGTCTACTGTAAATCAGTCAGCTATCAGTTATTATTAAATGCGCCCATGGAACGACTTTCGTTATCTCCCAGCATTCGCCAAGGACAGTGATTATAATATAATATACTTATATAAAATCAATGGCCACGGAGTAAGGGAAAACCATGGCAAAAACCTTACTCTGGGAAGATCTGGGAAGAAGTCCCAGACCTTATTACTGATAGCCACAAATTATTATTATCCTTCTGAGTGCCGAAGAAGCAGCCTCCACGTCTCCTCAAATTCCGACAGCCTTGCCGTTCTCGCGTAGCTGCTCCCTTTTCACGCATTCAGAAGTTGAACAGGAAAGATGATGAACTAAAAAACAAACAAAACAACAGCAGTACCTATTCTAATACTTAATAGTAACTTAATCCTAATTAGTCTAACCAAGAGTAATTAAATAAATATTTATATTTTAAATATTTATAGTTTAACACCAATTCCGACCACTAAAGAACATAAAATATTCATTTATAAGCGTGCTACCCTACTAACTATCTAAATATCATGCCGTAGCCAATCTAGTTCTTTAGCAACATTACTAAAAAATTCCCACCATTCGATCGACTCATTATCTCTAATATCTGTTTCGCGTCGCGGCCAATTTAACCCCCTAGCTAATGCCCTAACCTCCGTACGCGACCGCCACTCATCAGTACTTTTATACAGATAACAGACCGAGTGACTGGAGGACTCTACGAATGTCTCAACCAAATCTTTTAGATTTAGAACATGAAATGCTCACAATTACGCAGCAAATGTTACTAAAGAGATACGTGATGAATTTTTATTTCTCCACAAGGGGAGGTATAGTGGCTCTGAAAATTCATGTCATACCCTAGAGCGGCAATATCTTTACGTATTATAATGCATTTTCAAGTGGAGAATTTGGTCCTAAAATAAGACCATAATTTCAAACGTGCTCACGGTCGCTGCTAGCTTATACGAACAAATATGAATTCCCTTTTCACTATGGTAAGGATGTTATATTTAACTAAAATCTATATGCATTCAATGAAAATTATGAAATAAATAAATATATATGATGCCATACCGTTTTCATTATCATCAACTTTTCCTTTCTACAAGTTTTTATCTGATGAATTATTCGTAGTATTAATCAGCAAATTTATTAAATCAACCAAAACATGGCTCAAATAATGACTTGATGAAGTTCAAACGTTTCTAATATATACCCAAATGTTATTTTAGGGACGCAAATATTTAGATTCTCGACATCGGTCAAAGTAACAACGTATAAGCCACTCCTAGAAGGCAAAAATTTTTATATCTGCTCCGTAGAGCATGACATTAAAAAAGCGACCCACTGTACATTGGCAGAATCAAATAATCTAAAACTATTTATGAACAATGTTTTCAGTTAATCTTCATGTACTAACATAAAGATTAATTACTAAGCCAATAAATATATGTGTTAACTTATTGTAAAATGTATTTACTATTATTGATAGTGCAACAGTATTTTTATTGGAACGATCAAATTGAATGAAGTTGATAGTTTAAAAAAAATCCCAAGAACTTTTATAATTACCTTCTCACCCATCTCAACTAGGTTTGTTTTTTTTTTCTTTTCTTAATTTACTGTGAAATTGTATTAGTAAATTATGAGGTTTAGGACCAATTTCATTTTCATTTGTATTTAACGCAGATGCTATTGTTTTCAATGCCTCTGGTTTTTTAAATTCTATTCCTGTACTCTTTATGCTTCACGTCACATAGTTCAAGATACAATTCCCAATGCGAAATTAAAATTAATATCTTTTCTTTTGACCAGGACGCCTTCCGCCATATTTCTTTCTTCCTTCCCTCGCTAAAAATTTCCAAATCGTTTGGAAATATTCACGAAGTGTCAGCAACAAACATAATACCTGTCTACACTAGTGACACACTCTCTGAGAGTAAATAGTGCAATTAAATTTCGCTTACCGATACACCTTCAAATATGTATACGCAGCTGTCGTTGTTCACTCTCACAATGTTTGTTACTAGTGAACACGCACCTTAAAATCTTAACTTAACTTCTTCATTGCGTTTTGAAATGCCCACTGCACAATAACAGCTTTTTTGATCTTATTGAATGGAATATAAAGTACAAGAAACATAAGACCTAGAAAAGATTCTTTACTGCAAAAACTTGGCAGCCATAGCATATTTATTTCATTTTTAAGTACATAATTTGCAAATTGCGAAAAATGATGTTCGTATTTTTTTTTTTAATGTATGCTCTAATTTAAGCGAGACCAGTGACAACATTGAATTGCGAAAAAAATATATTTTTTAAAATAAAAAAGGGTGTTTTGGACCTTAGATCGCATGATCTTGGCGCGAAATATTGCGATCTCTGAATTTTTCACGCAAAATATCTACTGTTGCCAAGTTGCACCGTCTTTTCCGAACCACGTCCTCAACATCATTATCTTTGATTTCACTCCAAAAGAAACCGTTTAGCATAGTATTCTAATCTCTAATCTCTTAATTGTTATTGGAACCACATATGCTCAACATCTTTGATTTTGTGCCAAAAACAATCGTTTAATATGCACCTGTAGCGCTCACCCTTGACTCTTACCGTCTTTGAAAAAAAGCAATCAATGCTTTTTTTAAAAAAAAAAGGCTCAATTTCGCCCCCTGATCATTTGGGCCTTTGGGCATGCAATGATGTCTCGATTGAAGATTCTCCATATGTCGTATGCGGCAATTTTGTTTATTAGCATACTCGGAGAGTTGGAAGAGAGAAAAATCAACATCGACTTTTCGCTCCTTTAATATCCAATCTGCGTAAATTCTACGCTGTCTATGAGCTTTGGGCTTGTAATGATGATTGATTGATATATCTAAATGCAAATCCTTATGCAAATTGCACCAAACTGAGGCCCAAAGTCTGTGAACCGTAAAGAATCGATAATTATTGATCTTCATCCACATTATCACTCACAGCAGTAATTTTCTTGGTTGAACGTGCGCCGCGATGATGCGCACGGCTTATCCTATCCTCCATGTTTCCAGTTTTTTGAAAATTTTTCACTACGTAGCCAATTGTTCGTTCAGTCATTAAATCCACGATGATCATCACGTAAAATTCGATACACAGTTCACACTGAATTGTTATTGCTGTAAAATTGATAATTTTAACGCTTTGAGGAATAACTAAGCCATAAGTTCTTTCAAACTAATATTTGATGTGAGGCGACATTAATGAAAATTGAGTAATTTACTATGTAGCCAATATAGGAAACTCGAACTAGAGCACCTGTTACTGTATATGTACAAAATATATTCTTCAACTACAGCATACTAGAAACTCAAACAACATATATTACATAAGTTAGCAAAAATGATTCTTTTTTCTGTTTTTCTTCCTAACAGTTATTTCCTCGAAAACTCCTTATAAACATTGCGAAGTTAAACTTCTGAGAATTTAATATTATAAGCCGGTGGTCCATTTATTCCTGCCCCTCTCCCCCTCCCCAAAATTGGGAAGCAGTCAGATTTATGAAAAAAAGTTTCAAGTAGAAGCTTTAATACAAGAAGACACGTACATAATGTTACGCAATTATAGCTAGAGTGGTCAACTTTCGTCTGCGCGCCAGATCAGTACAGTTTCATATATGTGACAACGTTTGACGCAAGTGCAATGTCGGGGAAGAGCAAAATTATTTATTTATTTAACTATAAATATTATATATAAGCCTCTTACTTTATTTATGTAGCAGAAATGGTATGGGGTTGCTGAAAAGTTTGTAGCATTGTGCTTCAAGATTATTCTCACTGACGGGCGTACATCGCGATGATAAAACTTTTTTATATCTTGAAAAAGACCGTTCAACATCTACGGATGTAACACATGCGTAATGAAAATAATCTTTATAGGTAGATAACGGATCAAATGCAGCACCGCCAACGTGTAGTCTGATTTGTGCCAGCACAATAACTGTTTATCACACACTGCGGAAACTATTTTGGCACCACCATTAATGTACAGCCTGGAATTCACCGATATACTTTTCTACATTATGAAACAGTTGTCGTTTTCTGAGTTTTTCTACGCCCGACATTGTACTGGATTTACAATGCGTAAAACGTTGGCAGAAAATTGTACTATCTCGCATCAAGACTCGACTAACACTGATACTAGAACATAGACACAAGAATTGGAGGGAGTGATTTGACGGCCTTGAAGATGGCTAAACGTTCTGCATAACGCGAGGCGAGTGCGGCCCGTGCAAGCAGATACGTCTGACCACTCTAGTCATAACCCAAGAAGAAGACCTTATACGAAGGTCAAGTTGTTTTTTTTATGAAACATGGTATTTTTAGCAAATGCTGAAGGAGGGTCTAATAGTGAGTAAAATAGTACTAAAATTTAATGGCCTAAAGTTAACATTAAACAAACAAGGAAAACACATAAGATAAATGTCAAAAATAATTGTCAAAGATAAATTTCATGGAAAGTGTGCATTTAAAAACTCGATATAAAATAAGCTATCGTGTCGTGCTTCGTACATCTTCATTACATAATTTAATTAATAGGTGACAATAACAAATTAATCTTCCGTTATGGGAATATCATCAGATTATTTGAAAATCAATTAAATGTTCATCATTCGTTTAGTAGAAGAATTCAGAAATATATTGAGGTTGATGGTCAACATTTTGAACATTTACTCGAATAAGTGTTGACGTTATTGTTATTTCATAAAATTAATTAATTTTAAAAATACAACATTAATTAGGGTATTTTACGGATTAAGTTGTAACACACCTCAAATTTGTATCAATTTTATCCCTTTGTAATTACTTATTAATTAATATTTCTGGTATTTGAAGTATGATTTAGAAATTAATCCTATTGTATTGTCTTCATGATTTTCAAATAACCTGTTATATTCTCATAATGGAAGGTTATTCTATTGTCATCTATTAATTAAGGCATGTACCCAAATGAATATGTCTACCCGATTTTTAAGTGCAAACTCTCCATGAAATTCATTTTTGACAATTATTATATAATTTAATTAGGGATAAAATTTACCATTGAATTTTTGACATTTTAAGTTTTCCTTGAATATCTCCTTGCATGTTAATTTTAGGCCATATAAGTTTTAGTACTTTTCTACTCACTATTAGACCTTTGCAGAATTTGCTCCAATCACCCCAATTTAAATATTATTGTAAATATATTTATTGTTATCCAAAAGAATGTAATGCATTTATGATTTAAGAAAATGATGTCCTCTCCATTGACTTCTATTATATAAATATTTAGCACCACACATTGGAATAATGGACAGAACATCACTTTCTTAAAACATAGATTATTGAAAATGTGTGAAGATGGCTGAGAAGACGATTTTATAGTAGTAGCCAATAGTGTCTTAACATTGTACAACTAACACTATTGTAAGTAGTGCAATAGAGGCTGCTTGGAACGTCACACCACACGAATATTTAAATATGTTCCATTCATTGTCAAATCGAATAGGTTATTAACAAGGAGGGAAATCACAGTCATTATTAATACTGTTAAATGAAGTTGTTAGTTCTTCAGTTTTCAATTTCGCAGTAGATTAAAGCTATTCTCACACACAGAACCTAAATTTATCTGTTTTTTTTTGTGAGGAATTTTTTTCGGAGACACGCTGATCACAAGTTCTTTATACAATTAATGATAGTAAATAACTTTAACCCGATAGGCTCAGTATTTGAATGGTCACATTTTTCATCTATATTTTAAATATTATTGGATATTAAATCTTTAGTACATTTCGAATTTGTTGTTAACGATGGACCATTCTCCCGCAGCTTTGTATCTGCTATTATAACATAATACGTTTTTTTCGTTATTTAGCGTATATAAAAAGTAAGGCCTGCTTTAGTTCATTTAGAGTGACAACCATCGTCTGCATGTTCAACGTATCAAGACATGCTGTAGAGTTAAATTGACATATTTTTTTTGTAATCAAATTTGCTAATTATGTTTGTTTACGACTTTTTTTATTACACTATATTTAAAACACGTAACTCTCAACGGGTGGTTGTTAATTATTTACATACTTAAGCCTGTAATCAAAAAATCATACTACCGCCCCTGCTAACACCATAAAAAGCTTACAGCAGGGTATAACCAAATAACAGGACAGCTATAAACCTTCCTCTACTCTTTTCCATTTATTTATTCACGCGTGACGTCAGCTCTCTCCCTATCGGGAGTCATTAAAAAAGTACGCATTTCCATGCATAGGAACATTTGGTACCTCTATTCAATTTAATTAACGAGCTGTATGTTTCGTACGCTGTGTTCATTTGTCGGATCTGCCCGAGAGAAATGGAATTTAGCTTGACACAGTGTACGCAGATATTTTTCAACTGTCACGATAAATGATGTGCCTCGTGCTATACATATTGTAACGTTTTTCGGTTCTTAAAACGTTGTCGGGGTTTTAGAAAAACACACAGGCGATATATTTAAATTCACTTATTCTATTAACACAATTACGGTAATTAAAATCTATTAAAAATGCTTATTAACTATATCACTTAACCACTAATGTCTTTATTTATGTAAACGATATTTATATTACATGTACTAGTTCAATCGCGACCGCACTATCGAACTCGTATCGATTGACTCCCTCCTGGCCAACCCGACGCGTTATTTATAGCTGGCGCAAACGTCCAGATTGTTCGAGGGCCTTCTAGAACGTCCTCGAAGATTCTGGAGAATATTCTCGAATCTTCGACCCGGTGCTGCCCTCTGTTATTCGTCGTAGGTAGTTCTTCTTCCGCTATGCCAGCGCCATCTAGGGACGCCTATCGGAACCGCCAGTTGAAAAGTTGGCGCTCGTTACACTGCTCCCTCCTTAGATCTGTTCCGTCCCGGAACAGGAACTATCACCTCCATGAAGATACGAACAGTTCTCTCCATTCTTACACGACGAGGTCCGGAAGAAATAGCACGCTACCGTCCGTCGCCTCCCTTCTGCTGACCGCGGGTTGTAGCTGCATACTAGGAACTCTATTCCAGTATATCGGAAAATTTCTTCGAGCATGTTCCTTACGACCCTCCAGTCCAAGCCATCCAATCCACAGCCTATTTTTGGCACCCTGATCTTATGATCTCCAGCTCAACAGCTGCTCTCTTAAACTTATCAGGCTGTCCCACATCGTCCGGTAGGTTGGCTTGCCAACTGAGGCTTCTTTGGTCACCAAGTAGAATAAAGGCCGTTTCTTTCCTGGCAAGTGCAGAGCCTTGCCACCTCAGGTTCAGGCTTCGGAGATCTTGGACACCACCAAATTTCTTCTTGAATACGGTAGCTATCCCCTTGCCCATTCTTAGATCTTGGGCAACACAATGTGCTAACGCGCACCCTTCAGGAGCCAAAAACAAATCCTCCTGAATCTCCGTTGTTACACCATGACGCACTTTGCGGCCATTTCCATACTTGTCCATGAACTCCTCATAGCTGAGTTCTTCTTCGGGGAGTCTACAAACTCGGACCATCTGCTCGTCCTCTTGATTGTCTCCAAGATAAGGAGCTAGGCGATTAAAATGCACCACTCTTGCTTTACCATTGGGTTTCTTTCTGATGCGATAGATGACGTCATTAATTCGCTTTATTACTTCGTAAGGCCCGTCCCACGATCGTTGCAGCTTAGGTGAGAAGCCTCGACGTCGCTGAGGATTGAACAGCCAGACCAGGTCTCCAGGCTGATATCCGCCTTCATTCGCTCTGATGTCGTAGTGTTCCTTCATGCGGTCGCTTGCTTCATGGATATTCGCCCTCACCCGATCGTGAATATCATCCATTCGCCTCCGCAAGTTCGAAACATAGTCATCTCCAACTACTTCTTCATTTGGTTTAAAGCCGAACTTAAGATCGCATGGTAAGCGCAGCTCTCGTCCAAAAAGCACACTAGATGGACTTTGGCCAGTGGTTTCGTGGACCGATGCTCTATACGCCAGCAAGAATAGATGTAGCTGCTGGTCCCAATCTCGCTGGTGGTCTGCGACAACTTTTGATAGATACTTGATAACTGTCCTGTTCATGCGCTCCACCATGCCATCTGATTGCGGGTGCAAGGCAGTTGTTCGGGTCTTGCGAATACCCAATATTTTGCACACCTCTTGAAACACTGCTGATTCAAAATTCCGTCCCTGGTCGGAGTGAAGTTCAAGCGGCACACCAAACCGACTGAAAAGTTCTTTAACTAAAGTCTCAGCCACTGTAACAGCTTCCTGATTTGGTAATGCGTAAGCTTCCACCCATTTGCTGAAGTAGTCCACTGCAACCAAGATGTATTTATTTCCAAATTCCGTCGTGGGAAATGGTCCGGCAACATCAATCGCAATCCTTTCAAAAGGACTGCCAACGTTGTATTGCTTCATAGGGGCCCTCTTCCTTTGGGAAGGTCCATTTGGCCAGCGGCGCAAGTTGTACATCTCCGGCACCAGTCTTTCACGTCATTCTTGCAATTAACCCAATAGAATCGCTCTCTGACCTTCCTCTATAGTCTTCCGGACTCCAAGATGCCCTCCCCGATGTTCCATCATGAAGAAGTTTTAAAACTTCGGGAATTCTTGCTTTCGGAACCACAATCTGAAGTCTGCTATTGGTCCCAGCTTCGTCTTCTAACACTCGTCTGAGAAGACCATTTTCCATTACCAAAGAGCCCCACTGAGCCCAATACGATTTTAGCTCTCGCGAATATGGTGCTACCGTTTCCCAGTTAGGCCGCGCTTCTTGCATCTTCCACTCCATCACACGCTTCAAAACTTCGTCAGACTCCTGGTCAGCTCGGATTTGGTCTTCAGTCCATCTATTCATCTACAGTAGTCCTTAAGCAGGTTGCTTCATTTTTCTCTTCGGCACGACAGCAGTGCGTACAATCCTTGGAACAGGGTCTCCTCGATAGTGCGTCAGCGTTTCGATGACTGGTTCCAGGCCGATGTTCCGAATCAAAGTCATACTCTTCAAGACGCTCTATCCATCTGGCAACCTGCCCTTCCGGATTCTTGAAGCGTAGCAACCACATCAATGCCGCATGGTCGGTTCTTAACAAGAACTTCCTGCCATAGAGATATTTATGAAAGTGCTCTATAGACTTAACTACGGCCAACAGCTCTCTCCTGGTCACACAATAGTTGCGTTCCGGTTTCGACAGCACTTTGCTGAAGTAACCGAGCACTTTTTCGTGGCCATCTTGAACTTGGGACAACACGCCTCCGATGCCCACATTGCTGGCATCAGTATCCAAAATGAATTTTCCTTCAGCCTGTGGATAGCACAAGATGGGCGCAGTGGTCAGCATCTGTTTCAATTCTTCAAAGGCATCCTGGCAGCTCTTCTCCCAGACGTAGTCTCTGCCCTCTTCAGTTAGTCTCGTGAGAGGCTTGGCGATGTTAGCAAATCCAGAAACGAATCGTCGGTAATAAGTGCATAGCCCAAGAAAACTTCTTATTTCATGCTTGTCCTTCGGAACCGGCCAAGACTTGACCGCTTCTATCTTCCCTGGGTCAACCGACACTCCATCCTCTGATACTACGTGGCCGAGGTAGTGCACTTGCTTCTGGAACAGGTTGCACTTTTTGGGGTTAAGCTTCAAATTCGCTCCTTTCAATCGCTGAAATACTTGCTCCAAGTTCTTCAAAATGGGTCCTCAAAAGATTTTCCTAAGACAATTATATCTCGTCGAGGTATACCAAGCAAGTTTCCCAGGATAGTCTCTCAGTACGTTTTCCATCAATCTTTCAAACGTCGCGGGAGCATTACATAAACCAAATGGCATGACGTTAAATTGCCACAATCCTGTCCCGATCGTAAACGCCGTCTTCTCCTTATCCTTTGCCTCTACTTCGACCTGCCAATAACCACTCTTCAGGTCAAGGGTCGGAAAATACTGCTACACCCACCTAGGGTATCTAAAGTGTCATCGATTCTGGGGCAAAGGAATAATGTCCTTCTTGGTTACGTTATTTAGTTGTCGATAATCCACCGCAGAACCTAGTTGAACAATCCTTCTTCTTCACCAGTACCACTGGAGAAGCCCATGGACTGTTCGATGGTTCATTACTCCATCCGCTCCATATCCTGTATAAGATTGTTCTGCTCTTCGGCTCGTTTCGCCAATGGCAATCTTCTGGGGGCTTGGCGGATCGGCTGGGCATCTCCAGTGTCTATTCGATGTCGTAACAACATTAGTCCTGCCCCTCGTGTTCCGGTCTTCTGCTTGGAAAAGATCTTGGTAGCGTGCAAGCAGCTGTTTTACGGTATGGCGTTTGTTTGTTGTCAAATCCTTGCAAGACAAGTCAAATGAAGTTAATAAAACATCTAGGAAGCGGATCTGGAGTTGTTGTTACGCCATCCTCTTTGTTGACAATCGACGACACACTAGCACAAATTTCCCAAGGTACGCCCTTCTTCAGCTTACTGGATAACTATTGACGTTCATCAGTCGGACGGGTAGTTTTTCTCCCAGCTTGTATCACTGCCTAGCAACCAGTATTCCACGACCTTGACCGCTAATCGCTCCGGTTCCAGCATTAAAACTTGCCCTTTGGGAATATCTCCACTCACGCTCGCTTCCACAATGGTTTCACTGCGGCCGCGCCACAAGTTATTTCTTCTGCCAACACTATGCAGGCCGACATAATTCTTGCTATGGTTGAGATACATCTTCTTTGCCACCTTCAACACTCCTGCTTGCAAGTCCAGTTTAAAACCAATTCTGTCATTATGTCCATTCCGAGGATTACGTCTTTGTTCTATATCTGCAACTACTACGACGAACTGGCATGCAGTATCACCAAACCGGAAGTGGGTATCGTCTCCCACAACACGTTGACTGATTGCCCCAGTTGCGCGTGTAGAGCGTACTCCCACTGGTTGGATGTAATCGGTTCTTCTTTCCCACTGCTTCCGGCCGAAGAATTGTCAATTGTTGCACCAAGTATCTAGCAGTAAATCCTACGGTTCATTTAATACCATACACACGAGCTGTAGGATGCATCCACTGAAGACAATAACTGTGTTATGGGGGAAAATCAGATACTAGGTCGAGATCGCCCTCCCGTAGGCCCATTTTAGTTTTCGTCGGCTTGTTTTCGTGGATGGACACCGACTAGTACAGCCCCATCCTCCACATTCCAGCATCGTCTCCTGGTTGCCTAGTTTGCACGGAGTCCTTTTCGTCCATTCCGTCATTTTACGTAATTTCATTAATTTGCATAGATTCCTTCGAACGCTCTCTTCCTCGGACTCCTGAACACGAGCGAGCAAGGTCATTGACGATTGCTTCACGCTTAAAATCTGTGTTGAGCTAAAGCGGTCAAGGTTGCGGCAGCAAGTTTCCTGCCTGTTTATATCCTTATGAACAGGCCAATCCAGGAATTTTCACGCGGAACCTCGCACACATTTCCGGTTCGTTGGTACGCACTCTTATTAGAAGAAGCGGAGCTTCATACTCCTGTAGAGTTCTTCGACCTCTGACAGCGATTTTTCAACTGGAGGAATACTTGCTGCAGATGTTTGTTACGAACGCATCTCCAATTGATTAAGTAGCGTTTGGGAATTTGTCGCTCCGTCGAAGGAATAACCTGGAGTACTTCAAAGCATCGCCGGCAGAGCTCTGATAACATGGCTGCTTGGAGCTTCCGTCCAGCATATCGTAGCTGTGGATAGCGCGTCAATAGTCTTCCAAGGAGTTTCCCGTCGAATGTAGGAGGTACATTATTTTGAACCGTAAGATGGCACTGATTTCTTGGTCCATTGAGCGATTCCCGTATTGGAAGAATTTCCAGTTTCTTCCGTGTTTCGTATGGTCCAGAAGAATTTGTTCTTCTAGAACTTCATGCGACGTCAATTCTCAATCATTCTAGATTTTTCGTCGATTCTGTTTCATTAATTCCTGTTTTCATTTGAACTTTCTATATTTCTCTTCTATGTTTTCATCTTTCTTCTAATTTTCTAGATTTCTATATTTCTCTGTCCTGTTTTCATTTTTTCTAGAATTTCTCTTCTAAATTGCGAGAATTTTCCAATAACTTTCTCTTCCAGTTTTCTAGATTTTCTTATATTCTTCTCGTCCCAGGTTTTCATTTTTGTCACCTTCTCTCTTCTA